>JAJHUR010077408.1:0-13384 GCA_027495735.1 Lutjanus campechanus | reverse complement strand
CGCTCTATGCAGTTTATGCCACATTAGTTTAGTGTTGGCAATGATAGGGTTATCATTCTGTAGTGGCAGTTTTGTGCCGAATAACTCAGACCAAGGGGATAGCCCTCCACTTACTTCAGCCTCTATTTGGAACCAACTCGGCTTATTCCCAGTCTTGTCATTAGGTAACCATGTTCTTATGTACTTCATATTAAAAGCCCAGCAGTACCATCTAAAGTTGGGAAGAGAAAATCCCCCTCTCTTTGTGTGGGCCTGTAGTTTCCTTATTCCTAAACGGTGTGAATTGCCCCAGAGGAAGTCTAACATAAGAGTATCAAGATCTCTGAAGTAGGACTCTGGAATATTCAGAGGAAGGTGAGATAGCATGTAATAAATCACAGGTGCAGTCATCATTTTAATAGAATGTATTTTCCCCCAGAGCGAAAGATGGATTTTAGTCCATCTACTAAAATCTGACTTCATTTTCTGAAGCAGTGGGTTAATGTTCTCTCGGACCATATCTTTATAATCAGGAGTTATTCGAATGCCTAAATATTTGATGCCTTTCGAAGCCCAGCGAAATTTCCATCGATTAAAGAGGGTAGACGGGCAATAGCCTGATATAGGCATGGCCTCAGATTTGTCCCAATTAATGCGATATCCAGATAACAGCGTGAACTCTTCAATACAGTTTAATAATGTGGGTACGGATTTTTCTGGTTGCGTTAGTAGCACTAACATATCATCTGCGTACAGTAAAAGTTTGTGTTGGACACTGCCCACTGTGATCCCGTGTATATCTAGAGTGTTCCTCAGCTTCTGTGCTAAAGGTTCCAAGGCAAGCACAAACAAGCCCGGACTCAAGGGACAGCCCTGTCTTGTGGACCTATACAGCTGGAATGGACTAGATATGAGACCATTCGTTAAAACACAGGCATAGGGGGTATCATATAAAGTTTTGATCCATGTAATAAAATTTTGTCCAAAGCCAAATCTTCCAAGTGTTTCGAAAAGATAACTCCACTCAACACAATCAAAGGCCTTAGCAGCATCTAGTGACAAAGCGATTGTTGGATGGGTGGAGTCATACACTAAATGTTGTAAATTGATTAGCCGTCTAATGTTATCTGAGCTGTAACGATTTGGGATAAAGCCTGATTGGTCCATGTGAATTATGCTCCCAATGACTTTTGACAGGCGAATTGCCAATATCTTTGCTAAGATCTTTTGATCACAGTTGAGCAGTGAAATGGGTCGATAGCCGCTAGGGTCTAAATCATCCTTCCCCTTTTTGTGAATGAAAGATATAACTGCAGTGTGCATAGATTGTGGTAAGGTACCAGCTTTAAATGCATCAGAGTAAACTTCAAGCAATATAGGGCTTACAATATCTTCAAATGCTCTATAAAAATCTGCAGGCAGTCCATCCAGCCCGGGAGATTTATTTGGTGGCATGCTTCTAATTGCTTGAGAGATCTCTTCTATTTTTATCGGTGCTTCTAAGAAGTCTCTGTCTCTGTCAGTTAATTGTGGGAGATTAAGATCAGCAAAAAAACTATCAAACTTTTGTTTATCCAAATCACCCTGTGATGAATAAAGAGTATTATAAAAGGATCTAAATTTTTCATTTATCTGCTTAGTGGAGGTGGAAATGTGTCCATCTGGCTGTCGCGTGCCAGCTATATGGTTCATACTATCCTGTTGCCTCAAGCGGTAGGCCAATAGGCGACCAGGTCTTTCCCCCATCTCCCAGTATGTCTGTTTGGTTCGAAACAAGGCATATTCAGCTTTTTTATGATATAATTTATTTAATTGAAATTTAGTGGCAATTATCTTGTTTAGTGTGGTCCTATCTCCGGTCAGAGAATATGAGACTTCAAGCGTTTTAAGTTCAGTCTCTAATTTGTTGGATTCCTCATTAGCCAATCTCTTTCTATAGGAGGCATAGGAAATAATTCTCCCCCTCCAGTAAGCTTTCAAAGTATCCCACCAAATAGAAATGGAACTGTCCTGCTTATTATTTGTTTCCTTAAAAAGTGATGTTTCGTTCCGTATCATCTCAAGGAATGTATTATCTTTCAGTAGGGATACATTTAGACGCCATCTCCGGCTTTTAGGTGTCTGTGAAAATTTTGTTAGGCAGAGAAAAACCGGGGCATGATCTGAGATGATTATATTACCTATATCCGAACTGAGAGAATAATCAACTAATGATTGAGAGATTAGAAAATAATCAATTCTTGTATAAACATTATGGGGAGAAGAAAAAAATGAATAATCTCGTCCATCTGGGTGTATTAACCTCCAGATATCTTTTAGACCCAAATCGGTGGCAAGTTGTCTGATGGCAGCTGCCGATCTGCTTTCTGTATTGCGTCTAGGTAATGATCTATCGAGATCCTGATCCAGTATTTGGTTAAAATCTCCACCTAGTATTATCTGTATATCGCCGAGGTCCAGGAGAAGCTGTGATAAGTTGTGAAAAAATTCTGGTTTATCGAAATTTGGTGCGTAGATATTACAAAGAGCAATTGGTGTATCCAATACTTGACCGCACACTATCACATATCGACCATCTAAATCTGTTAGGACATTTGTTTCATTAAAGTTAACTGCCTTATTAATCAAGATGGAAACCCCTCTGCTTTTGCCAGTTCCTGGGCTTGAGAAGACCTTTCCCACCCACGAACACCTCAGTTTCAAGGATTCCTTCATGTTTAAATGTGTTTCTTGGACAAAGGCTATATCAACTTTGGATGATTTCAGATATGTCAGGATTTTCTTTTTCTTAATTACGTTATTGAGCCCCTTGAGGTTCCAACTGGCAATTTTCAAATCAACTGTGTTAGCCATAAGGTAGTAAAGCATACATAGACCTCGTGTGCATTGTTATTACCAAAGTAGTACAGTGCGGTGGCAAACAAACATTACAGATACCAAAAAACAAACTATATACAAGCCCAGCCAAACTCAAAAGACTGGGACATAAAACTAACACTAGGAAACCTGGAATAGTCACCCGAACTCGACTTTCCGCAAACCCAACACTTACATATGATTAATCCCTTATCAGTTGTATTAAGTACTTATATAACACTTATAAAACTTATATAACACTGCTTCCTAGGCCACATGTATATATGTGGAATACAACACAGAGCAGCAGAGAAGTGTTGTCAAAATTAGAGAGAAAGAGAAGAGAGAGAGGAAAAAGAAAAAGAAAAAAAAAAATCGACAGGCTCCATTGCTATATATCAGCGCATAACAGTCATTAAAACATAATTAGGAGCCTATCAGTGTTTGATTATTTACCCCAAGTTTGTCTTTAGTTCAACTCTCTATCATAATCTTCCTCTTGACGAACTCTAATGCCTCCTCAGGTGAGGCGAAACGGTGACGCGCTCCGTCATGCTTTATCTCCAAGGTGGCGGGGAAGCGGAGCATGTATTCGACTCCCCGATTCCTCAGGTCGGACTTAACTTGTTTGAAGGACGCCCTCCGCTCCATAGTCTTCTTCGAAAAATCAGGGAAGAACATGAGCTTAGATCCTTGCCACATGGTCTGACCTTTTTCCCTGGCCGCTCGAAGTATCTCTTCCTTCACCTGGTAGCGGAGAAAGTTGATCATCACGGGCCGTGGCCGGCCCCCCTCTCTCTGCTCACGTCTCGGCGGGCCAGTCGGGACTCTGTGTGCGCGCTGTATCTCCAGCGTCGGGAATTGACACTCCAGCATGGTTGGAATTTCTCGTTGTAAAAACTGAATCATGTCATTCCCTTCTTTTAACTCCGGTATGCCCAGAATTTTGACATTGCAGCGTCGTCCTCTATTATCCAAATCCTCGACGTGCTCCTGCAGTCGCTGCACCATCTCCTGGAGGGCACTGACCTGTTGCTTGGATGTATCAGCGGCGCCCTCTAGCTCAGCCACGCGCTCCTCCGCCTCATCCATGCGGGAGCTAAGTGAGCTAATCTTCCCTTCAATGACCTCCACAGTAGCCTTAATGTCTTTAATTTCCTTTGTATCTTGCTCGATGATCTGTGTAGACACACGGATTGCTCTTATTTCTGTGGCGAGGAGGCTCAGCGAAGGTTCGTCTTGAGCAGCTGCACTTGAAGTATCCAGACTACCGTCTGAGGGTTTGCTAACAAACGCGTCCATGTTTTTGCTAGCTCTCGCCGCTCGTTGCAGGGATGTATCTTTGAGGGACTTCAGTTTCGACCGACCAGACATTTGTATCTTGCTCTCGAAGAGAGGGAATTATGTCCCCGTTACTGAGCCGCTATGTTCCGTGTGAAATAATGGGATTAATTATCGATAGTTTCGCCTTTTTGTGTCGGGTTTTACAGAGCAACTCAGCTACGCCGCCATGTCCGTCTAGAGCCCACGTGATCCCCCAGTCGTTATTATTCTTACTTTGGTATACATTTATCATGATCATATATTTTTTTTATTTTTAATTCTACAAAATGTTGAAGAAAGAATGCAATGTTTATAGTATATATAGTAGAATTATTAAATAGATTTTAAATATGTTTTTGCTGGAATTCATTTTATTTATTTTGATGTCATTTTTGAATTTGTTGTTTTTATATTCATTTCCATGATGATCTTCAACTTACATGTATTGTTGTTTATTTTATTCTCTATTCCCTTCTTCCTCTGTGGTGTTAGTTTAGATCTAGAGCCATTAAAATATACATATGCAATGGTGTTTGCGGTGGAGGAAATCAATTGCAACAGCACTCTGCTACCAGGAGTGAAGCTTGGCTACCGTATACTTGATAGGTGTTCTGGATACCCCTGGGCTCTGCAAGGTGCACTGTTACTGGTCGGAGGAGACACACACACCTGCAACTTATCAGCCTATATGCCTCGTTCTGCAGCTCATGAACAATCTGGAGCAACAGTAGGTATGATTTTATATAATTTACTATGTGATCAACATTTGGTATGTCCATGAAAGCAGCAACTTATTTCATTATAGTACAACAAGACTGTTCTTGTGCACTTCTATGTTTCATGCTCAGCAGGTTTTCAGCCTGTTCCTTTGCTCATTGGTGCTCCTTCATCTACAACAGGCATAATGCTGTCTAGGATCCTGGGGCCTCTCTCTGTGCCAGTTGTGAGTTTCATTACCTCGGGAAATAAAATGATGATTTTTAAGATATTTTAATTTTAAAAATGCTATTATTTCTTAAAAAGCCACATCAATAATAATATCAATAATATCAAAAATAATTCTGTATATTTCTCTCAGATCAGTTACTTGGCCAGCTGCCCCTGTCTTAGTGACAGGACAAAGTTTCCTAACTTCTTCAGAACAATCCCCAGTGATATTTACCAAGCCCGGGCCATGGCACGACTGGCCATACGCTTCCAGTGGGCGTGGATGGGAGCAGTGGTAGAAAACAATGATTATGGTCAATTGGCAATTCAGGTCCATATTTTTGTTGTAAACTGCCTGAAAATACTGTCATGTATCTTCTTATACAGTAGAAATAAGACGTATGAATATATCTGTTGTTTTGACATGTATATTTTAGGTATTTCAGGAGGAGATTCAGGGTAAAGGGGTGTGTCTGGAATTCATAGAGACTGTCCGCAGAGAAACTATTGCGAGTGATGCCAGACGTGCAGCACTGACAATTCAGGCTTCGTCTGCACGCGTGATTCTGATCTTTTGCTGGCATACAGATGTAAAGAAAGTATTTCTGGAACTGGCCAAGATAAATGTGAGGAACTGGAACTGAAATTTGCACAAACTAAGATGGTCAGCTGAATATATTTTGTGAAAACAAAATGCTTTTTTTTTCCATTTTGTAGTTTATTTCAGTGTGCTCTTACTGCAGGTGACTGACAGACAGTTTCTGGCCAGTGAGGCTTGGAGCACCAGTGATAATCTTCTCCAAGATCTTGCCATCTCTAAAGTGGCAAATGGTGTTCTTGGTGTGGCCATTCGAAGTTCAGCAATACCTGGATTTGAACATTTTCTCAGAAGTTTGCACCCAATTCATCGTCCTGATGATGAATTCTTACGAGACCTCTGGAAAAAGGAGTTTGGGTGTAGTCCAGCAAATGTTTCGACTTCATCTCCTGCCATGGGGTCTCTTGAAAAAGCCTCATTACCACCCTGCAAAGGGACAGAGTCCCTGGAGGGAGTGCAGCATCCCTTTACTGACACCTCTCAGCTAAGGGTGGCATATAATGTCTATCTTGCTGTTTATGCTGCAGCCCACGCCCTTCACAGCCTTCTGTCCTGTCCTAACACAGACAGCCCTGCTGGAAACAACATCTCCACTTGCTCCTCTCCAAAACACATAAAGCCCATTGAGGTACAGACAATTATCACTGTCATCTTATCTGCAAAAATAGTTCTTAACACGAATATTGTAAAATGTCTGAATACTGATTTTTCAACATTTGATGCTTTCAGCTGTTGAAGCCATCTTATCCACAGCAATGACAGTTCGTAAAGTAAATATATAAATAAATATAAATATGTTTTGCATATACAGATTTTTTGTGGTTAATGTTTGATTCTTTCAGCTGTTGCAGCACTTGAACAAAGTGAACGTCACCACACCACAAGGGGAAATGTTTTATTTCCAAGGTGCAGACATTCCAGCAAAGTACGACCTTGTTAACTGGCAGAACACCCCTGAGGGTCCACTCAAACTTGTTGTGATTGGTCGTGTGGATGGATTTGATCTCCACCTTAATGAGTCAGCTATTCAGTGGAGCACAGGATCCAATCAGGTGACCAGATCAAAAAAATGTTTTAAGGCTAGTGACAAATTTGCTGTTGAAATGAATGACTGTTAATTCACAGTTTTATGTCACTGATAGTATTAATTAGCTCCATGTTTAGGTGCCTGTTTCAGTGTGCAGTGAGAGCTGCCCCCCAGGTACCCGAAAAGCCGACAGGAAAGGAGAACCTCTCTGCTGCTTTGACTGTATCCCATGTGCTGACGGGGAGATCAGCAATAAAACTGGTGAGGAAATCACTTCTTAACGTAACAAAAACTTGTGTTTGTAACCTTATTTTATCTCTTTGTGTTTTATTTTCCTTCCTCTCTTCTCTTCTTTTCTTTTCGTAGATGCCCTTCAGTGTGAGCATTGTCCATCTGAGTTTTGGTCCAATGTTGACCAAACAGCCTGCATTCCTCGTCAACTGGACTTCCTTTCTTTTAACGAAACTTTAGGCATTACTCTGACTACAGCAGCTGTGTCTGGTGCCATGGTAACCACAGCTGTGTCTGTGGTTTTTCTTTGCTATCGCCAAACACCCATGGTAAGAACTGAGAAAAACCTAATAGAGAGGCTGATGCATTCATTTGACATTAACATTATTATTTTTTCAATAGTTTTATCTTGAGAAATTGTTTTATGGTTTAAATGGCCACAACTTTGCTCATCCAACTCACCCCTAGGTGCGAGCCAACAATTCAGAACTGAGCTTCCTGCTTCTTCTGTCACTGAAGCTCTGCTTCCTGTGCTCACTGGTCTTCATTGGTCGTCCATCAGTCTGGTCTTGTCGGTTCCAGCAGGCAGCTTTTGGGATCAGCTTTGTACTTTGTGTCTCCTGCCTCCTGGTCAAAACCCTAGTAGTTCTTGCAGTTTTCCGCTCAGCTCGGCCTGGTGCTGAAACCTTGATGAAGTTGTTTGGTCCAGGCCAACAGAGAGGAAGTGTCTGCTTTTTTACCTGTATACAGGTATGAATATTGTTTTATTGATGAAATGATGAGAACAGTTTATTTTGAGGAAGTGTATTTGGTACTAAATAAAAACACTAACATATGTTGGCTTTTCATTCAGGTAATCATCTGTGCCATATGGCTGTCCCTCAGCCCACCAGTGCCTAAACCTGATCTAGGTTTCCAAGGGTCAAAGGTCACCCTGGAGTGTGCCATGGCCTCTGTGGTGGGCTTTGCTCTGGTTCTGGGCTATATTGGCCTGCTGGCCTGCACCTGCCTCCTCTTGGCCTTTCTTGCTCGGAAACTCCCAGACAACTTCAATGAGGCCAAACTGATCACCTTCAGCATGCTGATATTCTGTGCTGTCTGGGTGGCCTTTGTCCCTGCTTATGTTAGCTCTCCTGGGAAGTACATTGTTGCTGTGGAAATATTTGCAATCCTGGCCTCTAGCTATGGTTTACTGCTCTGTATTTTTGCCCCCAAATGTTTCATAATTCTCTTGAGGCCTGAGAAAAACACTAAGAAACACTTGATGGCCAGATAGATTTTTCTGGCTTGAATGTGAGCAGATCTCCTTTCATCTTTTTGTTTGATGTTCCCACAATGTTCCCCAGCCTTGTATCATGCATATGTTCACATGTATGTGTTAGGTCAATTCATGTCACTTAAATAATGTTAGTTGTTAATGTACTTGTATGAACCTAAAAGTCTTGCAGCCACACAGAGTTATGGCTTTCATTGGTAAATGAAAATCTAATATTTATGCTGTTCACTAAATGGTTGGCATCACTAAAGGTTGATATAACATTATTCATCTACCATAAAGAAAAATACACATTAAAATGAAATGCTGCTCACCAAAAATGTTATTCATTTGTTTTGTATCTATGTGTTTTTTGTTCTTTATTTCTGTGTTTTGATTAAATACTGTACCTCAACTGAATAAAACTCTCCATGAGTTTTTTCAGGAGACATAAGTCCAACAAAGAATAGTTCAAACATGAGCACCGAAACAACAAAGTATAATTCAGAAGGAACGTAGGGAGAATACTCTGAAACCCAAAACCATTACAGGATACTCACTTCAAAAAAGTCTGAAATGAGTGCAGTGGGTAGGCGGTCTGAAGGAAGGACAAAACCAGGCAACAGATTCAGAATGAGGGCTAACAACAAATACACAAGCAGAACCAATATGGAGGACCACCCAAAGAAAGGCAACACTGGTGGGACTGTACCAGTGGATGGCTCTGAGTCTGAGCATACAGGCAGGAAATCCTCAGGAGAACAGAGCAGATGCTGAACAGAGGTCTAGAAGGTAACCAGGAAGCAGAGCTGTAGCATGGGGCAGCTCTGGAAGGTGACCAGGAGGCAGGACAGAGGGCCGGTGTCATTCCATGGGGCGACTGAAAGGCAGGACACATGGGTAAATCCACACGGGAGGTCGACCAGACATCAGGAAAGATGGTTGGAACCATTCTTGAGGTCAACCAGATGCTTGGATAAATTGGCAGAACACTCTGGAAGTTGACTAGATGCCAGGACAGATAAGTGGAGTTCCTATGGAAGATGTAGATGATGGATGATTTACACAGGACCGCTCAGGAGGCTGGCAAGGAAAGAGGGACTGCTCTAGTGACTGGCAAGAAAGGTTCCAGGACCCTCTGAAGGCAAGCGTCAAAGGTTGCAAAACCAAGACCAGTGGTGAAACCTGGGCCACTCCAGATGCCAATGGTCAACAACGAGGTTGGAGCATACCTGGCACCAGAAGAATTGGTGGCAGGCTGCTGGTTACACTTCTGGCATCTGGACAACATGACCGAAGGCTAGCATTTGGAGATCAGGATCGGAGGCCAGTGGCTGCAGAGCTGGACCAGAGTCCAGTGACAGGGGAGCTTAGCTGAAAACTGACGACTGGGCTGCAGGGCTGGTACCTGGGGGGAGTCGGTATGAGGCCAGCGGCTGTGAAAACAACTGGCAAGCCAGTGGAGCAGTGTTGATTTTGCCATAAAAAAATTTGACGATAAGAATTTAACATCCTTTCAACAGGGCACTGCTGCTACGGCTCAACAGAAACAGGGGTCAGCTGCAGCTCAGGAACAGAGGAGTGATGCAGCCCAGGAAAAACAGGTTTCTGCAGCTCAGGATCTGGAAACTGCTCAGTGCAGCTCATATGGAACAGAGAACTGCTGCAGCTCAGCAGGAACGGTTGTTGACCGTACAGCTAATGGCTGGACTGCAAATGGAGAACCAGGAGCAGATGTTAGCCAGGCTGCCCACTGTGAAGCTGGTGAGACATAGGGCACTCAGGAACAGGCATGGCGTCGGCCGACCCAAGGACTGAAGACACATTGGCTGATGCTGTCGTGTCAAAAAGCCTCAGATGATGGGCCAGTAAGGTCTGGGCTTGATGCCACAACACCTTGTCAATCTTATTAAAAACTTCTGTTATTGCCCTTATTTCAAAAGTCATATCATGAAAGGAAAAATCACTGAAGGAGTAGCAAGTTCAGCCATACATACATATGACTTCTCCGACATAGAAAAATCAACAAGCCTGAGTCAAACCCGGGGTTAGACTTTAAAAAAAGACCTCAATGCACCTGTTTATATTCTATTTGGAGGCTCTGAAGAGTCTCCTCCTCTCTTGAACATTTTGGATCACATTCAAACATAATCGTATATCACTTTTTCTTGTTTCTGGGCTTTCTCATAATTCACAACACAGCAAAAGTCTACCTCTCTTCAATCCGCATGGTTTCATGTGTTCTTTTTTTAAAAACAACGTAACTCATCACTATCAGTTGACCCTGGGTGTGCCACCTGGTGTTTTCCAAAAACGATACAAAATGTTTTCTCCATCAGTTGAGCTTGGATGTATCACTTGCCCCATGCATGTGAACCGAGGACAGTACCCTGCAGTAAATTCTGCCACTACAATGCCAGAGCAATCTTTGTGTCAGCCAACCTGGGGACTGGAGAGAGCTGGGGTACTGGACAGTGAAACCTTTATGTTGCTGGGCACTGGATACTCTGTGGTGTTGGGCAGCTGATGCTCTGGGATAGTGGGCAGCTGACAGACAAGCTTCTTTCAGCTGCACTTCTTTCTAGAATGTTTCCTAGAAGGTGGTTCTGGGGCAACATCAAGTAGGGAACTGGCTGGTCCAGCATATAAAAATAAGAAATTAGGTTGTACAGTTCAACCTCAAAAACACTGTCTGCTGTGTCCATGACTGGTGAGATCATACTGTAAAGGCCCCTACACATGATCAGCGGTAAAAATGCTTTGTGCTGGCAATCCCATTGTTTTCCTATGGAGAGAGCGCTCAAAATTCAAATTATTTGAACTTTGACCTCATTTGCCGCTGACCTTTCAACGCGCAACCAATAAGATAACAGCTCTATGTGACGTGCCAGAAGCGACTCATACTCGCTGTGTCTGAGTTCCCCAAACTATATAATACCACTTTCAAAACATACCATGATCTCGGTAGGAAGAGTTATGCGTGGTGAGATGTCAATAGTAAGATGAGGCTATCAGGTTTGTGAATACTATATGTATATGTATATTATCGTTTTCCTCCTCGTCTTCTTTTCGGTGTAACAAGTAGCGTTGGTATTGCCTAGCAACCGTGAATACCTCGCACTTGTTGAATGATGACGTATCCCTGAGCTCCGCCGCGTCCACTCAGTGCCTCTGCGCCCTACCTGGCGGTGAGTGAAGAGCAAATTTCTTATCATGTGAAGGCCCCTTTAAAGTTCAGTTCAAAGGTGGACCCAAATGAACAAAAGGTAACTTTAATAGAAGCAGGCAGGGTATAACTAAAGATGGCCGGGGACTCCAGGTATAAAAAACAAACTCCAGTCCAACAACGAACAGTCCAAACAAGAGTGCCCATCAAAACAACAAGAATAATCCAGAGGGAACATAGGAGAAGACAGAGACACAGGTGACCTGACAACTGAAAGAGGGGAAACACTGAATACACAAGAGGTTAATTGACTTGTGAAATGTGATACAGAAAACAGGCAGAAAAGGCAAAGACACAACTAAGTCAATAAAGACACATGATGAAAGACTCTTTGGGAAAAACAAAGAAAACAAAATAATAACTAAAGTGAAACCCCAAACCATGACATGCACATATACATGGTTTTCTTTGTATGTAGCATAAAGTAACTGTGTACCCTCCGTGTGCTTTCACCACAGCCAAACATTTAGAGCAGTTGCTAGACATAACAACACAGCAAATTAGTCACAAACTTCACCTCTAGAACCAATTACCAATAGGTCAATAAGGTGTGCTATATTGATAAGCATCCTGTAATAAAAGTGAGGCTGAAAATTACATGTGCAAGTAAAGGTGCATGCAGAAATTAAGCTGCTAATTTTTGCATACTGCTAACTTCATACAAGCTACTCACTTGCAAGCATTCGATTGTTTTTCCACTATCACTCTTGAGAGGAACAATTTGTGTTGTTTCCTGCTTGTGTCATCAGTTTTCCTTTCTTGCAAAACACTTTACACCTATTATAAATACTTGCATCAACACTTCACTTGTGCAGAGTGGGAGGGGTTCATGTTTCAGTTAAGACACCATTTTCAGAGTTGAGTTGAATCTTGTGATAGTGACAAATCAAGTGACACATATTTCTGTTTACATACATCTTGTCTTTTTGTAGGTAACTGACATGAAGCTATGATGTCAAATTTAATGGGATTTGTCTTTGCTATGTTTTGTCTATGAGGTACCTATGAGGTACTATTTTTTTGGTATTTTTTTCTGAATTTCATGCACTCTTTTTTCAAGTTTTATATGAATGGTGATTGACACAGACTGAATTTATTGCATTTCTTGTTGCATATTGGTGTATACTCTGACATGCAGATAATGTGTTAAATGTTCAGAACAGCTTCATCCATGTCTTGGTTCCTCTGGCTCATCACTCCGTGGCTCTCCTCAGCCCTCTCCCTGCTGCTTCTCAGTGTGGTGGGCAGACAGATGGGGCTGGAGGTGGTTCAGGGGATAGTGTGCTCCCGCTGGGGTGCACCGAGCGACAAAAGCCTCTACCAGGATGGAGATGTGATTATTGGTGGACTTTTTAACCTGCATTACATACCTGCAGTTGGCGAGCAGGGCTTTACCACACAACCACAATATAAAGCTTGCACTGGGTAAGACTTTACACATATACTGTTATTGCATGTCTAGTGGTTATTATGTTGTTCATATGATGCGAGCAAATGGTCTTACTTTTTCACATTTTTTCTCATGCTCATGTTCAAATTTTGATTAGCACATTTTGATTACAGAAGAATTATTTCAATAGATTCTACTGTACATTTGCATTGTAATTTGGATATTTGTTTGTTTTTCATGTCCACAATGAAGATTTTTTATCTTTCAAAGACTCGAAATGTAGTTCATTTTATTTACTATTCCTTTCTTCTCATGTGGTCTCAGTTTAGATCTAGAACCGTTAAAATATACATATGCAATGGTGTTTGCGGTGGAGGAAATCAATCGTAACAGCACTCTGCTACCAGCAGTGAAGCTGGGCTACTGTATACTTGATAGCTGTGGCCGATACCCCTGGGCTCTGCAAGGTGTACTGTCACTGGTTGGAGGAGACACACACACCTGCAGCTTAACAGGCTCTACACCTGGTACTGCTGCTCATGAACAACCTGAAAATTCAGCAAGTATGACTT
>JAJHUR010077407.1:0-70007 GCA_027495735.1 Lutjanus campechanus | reverse complement strand
TGCATGAACTACTTATCCAATAGTCAGTTTATTACCTATATTAGATGGTGGTCGCCCTGCCCCCAACATGGAGAAGCTAAGCAATGTACTGCTATGGACAGGGTCAGCGGCAAAGTCTATTTTAGCCACCTAACAAAATCCACATCAGTGTATGCTTATATATTTAGAATCCAAAGCAACCAGACTCCATTGACAGACACTGTAATTTGACCTCACAGAACACAGCAGTTGCTGGTCTACCGTTGCGTTGATTGGTTGTTGTTTGCTGTTGTGTGTTTATGTGACTTCTGTGTTTTAAAGGGTTAGTTCAGATTCACTGAAGTCATACAATCACACAAAAAACTAACAGATTGAGACAGCAACTCCTGTGTTCTAAGGCAAAGGTAAAAGGTAAAATTATAGTTTTTGCCAATGGAGTCTGGTACTTTGGAGAGAGTGATATTTGGCTGGCATAACAGTGGTTTTCTGTTTTCTTGTCTGACAGCAAGGTAAAGCGCTAAAAATATTCTATACATTACTTATACGTTTCAGCACCATCTATTTTAGGTAAAACACCAACTTAAGATAAGTACCTCATACAACCACGCTTCAAAAACTCAAAACTAGCCCATGAATGCGTCATTCTTATGTAATTATAATGTCAGGTCCCATCACAAGCCCCATTTGACAGGAAAAACACACTCATTCAAATTATTTACATATTAAACCGACAGTTAAAGTGAATGTGAGGTCATGTCACACTCAATAAACATAAACAACATTTAAAGTACATTCTTTTCATGTGGAAACATCTGCCCTTGATATATGTGTCTTAAACGGTATGAGTTGTAGGCTTTTATATGACAAAAGGTATGGCAAACGTGACTGGTGAGCGCTCAGTACCCACACATAACCTACAGAACGTGGGAAGACGTCTTTATCAATGATTCTACTACAGATTCTTTAAAAAAATGATTATCAAGCACAATGCAAATGTGTCATGAGTGATAATCTCATAAAACAAAACTCTCAGTAATCCAGAAATGTATTAATCCATTACTGAATCTCCATGCTACATTTACTACATTTATTAGTACCATCTTTTAAATACATTCTTGAAGAACACCCTCAAAAATAAATAATTTTCATATCAGACACATCTGCTGCACTTTGGTTGCATAAGGAGTTTCAAAAATCTGTTATTTTTCACACCTACACATGAAACAAGTATATTCATTCAGCAAATCTCTTTCTGTCACTCTCTCACACACACGCACACACACAAACACACAAATGTGAGATGTACCTTCTGTCAGCACATTGGCTTATCTGAATAAGAACAGAAGAGTGAATAGGCATGCCCATTAAGGAGGCAAACAAATAATTAAGACCATGTTATCAGACAGGACTGAACTTGATGAAACAAAATCATTTCATGGTCTTGAAAAACATAATGAGAGTTGACAAGGAATGCATTACATCACAGTAGGGGATGTGAAAACAGGAAATAACTTAAAAGTACACCATAGCAAAATTAAACTGCATTCAAAACAAACCCGACAACAAAAACAATCCTGACTGCATCCAAATGTTATTGTAAAGTGAACAAACGAGGTCAGTTGTGAGTCTGTCCGACAAAGCAGAGCCGAGGAAGCTGTCAGATGCAGCGAGGACGTCCCATCTCCTGCTCTGTGGCTGCAGCGCCGAGCTCAGAGCTGGACGCCTGTCCTCGAACCGGACTGAACCGCTCTGCTGGGCTCATAGGGATGGAAGGAGGCAGTCACTGGGGTCACACCTCCCAGGAGGTCCACGGGGCCCCGGAGAGCCAGGAGAGCCCTGAGACGCGATCCCAGGAGGGCCTTGACAGAAATTTGACAATTAATTACTGCATCGGGCTGTACTTTATCATTGTTCAGTGGAGCTTTCCATTAGTGATAAAACTCAAAGCTGTGGTTTGGCAGAGGCACACGTTCCCTTGCACAAATACACACAGTCACACACTGACTATGCAGATTCGCTTTTCAGAGTGAGAAATTGTGGTTGTGAAAAGCTGCCTGCAGCACTAGTTTTCTTGGTTAAGATGGTAACACAACAAAGTGTGAAATATCAGAAACAACATAGTAATATCGCTTTGTTGTTTTTAGAGCCTTGTATGTATATTTGTATATGTACAGTATGTATGTTGTCTTTTCTGGCTGCAGCATGGGTGGTAAGCCCAAGACAAATTTCCCCCAATGTGGGATAACACAGTTAATCCTGAATCTTAAAAAGCCGACAATACAGTCCCCAGAAATATTTCTACTAGACTGCTACTAGCTACTAGACTGATAAAACAGGTTCACAGCAATATGGCCAACAGCAATATTGATATTAAATAGTCGGGTAAACACAGGTGTTACCAATCATATTTATTAAGGCCTTGATAGTTAATCAGAAATCAACGAAACACTCATTACTCTCACAACATCACTAAAATTTCCATTTTGCTGGAGTGGCTGTTATTGTTTGTTTGTTAAAAGGTCTATTGTGAATATGTTGGCAAATAAGTAACAAGAAACTACAGTATAGAAATGTTAAACCAGGTTTAAGGTACCTTAAAAACTGTGCCATCATTACATAGTTTGTCCACCAGACAGCACTGACTTTTACTCTAACACTTAGATCCTTAGTTGTAATCAAAAAACAAAAAACAAAGACAAATCTAAAAGAAAAAAATTAACCAATGTATCATTATTGGATTCTTTGAACTCTAAAATATCCCAGTATCCGGCTATAATTTCTACCAAAAATCATTCAGTATTTCAAAAAGCACAAGTGACTGTACTCGGGCTGGACAATAATGAAATGTCATTTGTTCATTGTATTAAATCATATTGTAACAATATTGTAGAGTTTAGAGTTCAAGCCATTTAGTTGATTAATCAGGCTGCAGGACTCATCACTGCACTTTGTACACTCTGGTTTGATGGTCTTCACTTGCTATTGGCAGGCTGCATTGGTATATATTAATGTACAAAGCTATTTTAGGCAGATTACCCATGTATATATGATCGATGTTTGTATTTGTACATAATACCCACAACATTAGATGCAACAATAGGCTTAAAGGTGTCACTTGTATGGACTGAGTTGGGACAAAGGCATCTATCTTATTATGGCCCCTGGTCTTGGAATGATCTGCAGGCTAGACTCGATCTACACTCCCTCATCTCTTTAACCAGTTTTAAACAAAAGCTGACTGAAGTTTTTATTACAAAATGCTCCTGGTATAATATGTAATTAATGTAATTCACTGCATGCATTTGATCTCTTCTGTGATGGGTGGTCATTAGTCTTTTATATTGTACTATTTGTCACATCCTGTCCTTTATATTTTATTGCATGTAACTGATGCGTACTCGACGTGTAACTTTGCTGTCTTCTTGGCCAGGTCTTCATTGAGATTTTACCTCAACTGGTTTTTAACGGGTTAAATCAAGGTTAAATTCATTAAAAAATCATTGGAAAATTGATTTATTGTTGAAGTCATTTAATCATGAAGACATGCCAAATATTTTCTTGCTTCCAGCTTCTTAAATGTGAAGATTTGCTCTTTGTCTGTTTTTTTTTTATCATTTCATAGCTGTTACAAACACTTGTGGAGAAAGATAGTTCATTAATGAGTCTCATTCCCAGGTCATTTGGTCTGTATTTGATGACCTGCGACTCAGACTCAACAATCAACTTTCTCCAGAATAAAGTTTAGACTACTGGTCGTCACCTTGGCCTCTCAGAACTGTATATATATATTAATATGTATAGAATTGATGTAATTTTAATTCCGTCCATGTCGTCCTGCTCTAAATCCTCATTAAAGTTATTATTTCCCCTTAAGATGGCGTAACTTCAACAGCAACCCATTATGTGTTTCACTTTCACACCAGCAAGCACTTTTGAGAGTGTTTCTTTTTTCTCAAAAGCTGGATATCTCATTTACAATTAATGAAGTCTTAAATTTCACTTAATGAGAATGAAGGACAGAGAAAATACATTTCCTTGTTCTCGAATATGGTGAGGTCATCATGGCAGATGAGACATTAGTATCTCACGTTACTTAGCAACAGCTTGCTCAAGTGGCAAAGCAGTCCACACTGCCTCCTTGTCTCTCATTTATTGTCCATAACACATAAACAACCACCAGTGATAACATTTTCTTTCTAACATATCTCTATTAGCCTATAAAAGAAAAGCCTCCACTGCAGTAGTCGGACCACAGGAGTCCATAACATCAGTCAGAACAGTCACAGCTCAAGGGAGCTCTGCCTCTTCTACAGTTCATACCAAAGGAATCACGGGTACTGCCGTGTCCTTTTCCTCCCTCTGAAAACACAACTTGCCCTTTTCATCACTGCCACATCCATCTCCTGCTTAACTGCTCACACACAAACCCTCCACAGTACCGAGGTGCTTTGTACTGTCAAAACCAGATCAAGGCTGCACAAAGTAACAGTCACACCTAAAAGTTTTTTTCCCCCCACAACTGGTTAAATGTGTGTGTTCAGGGGTAAGCATAGTACAGGTTTAATGCAAATACTTCTGTACTTTTACTTAGGTAAGATTTTGAATAAAAGAGTATTTTTACACTGTGCTGTTACTACCTACACTTAAAGCTGCAGTAGGTAGAAAGCTATACAGAACAACACTAATGCCCTACAGGTGAGCATGACTTAGCAACAGGACCATCAGGCATCTGAGGTACAAAGAATTGAGGGGAAAGACAACAACAAATGGACAATGTGGTCACTGTCACATTAATTATTAGTAGCTTTCATTCATCCTTTTCTCTGGTTTTGCAGTGTCCTTGTGAGACCCAACAACACTAAAGTTGTAGCCTGCTAGGAGGGCTTTTAGCTCCTGATAGTAAAACTGATAAAATGTAGTTGTGAGAGTCTCCTGTGTGTGACTCATATGTGTCCATGAACCTGCATCTGATCAAGGGGGAACCTGTACTATGTAGAATTCAAGGGGTACAAACTGTCTCTCATTAATTTATGATGGCAAAATGACGCAGATTTAGGTAGTTAGGATCATCTTCTGTTGTACAGGGACTTGTAAATCTATAGTTAGCACACAGGGAAAACCATTTCAGAGTCCCAGCACATTCATAACACGTTCCAAGATGAGAACACAGCTGAAGTCTAACCCCACCAGTTGTGCTGAAGGTGCTTCCTATCACTGTGGTCCCCTAGCGATGGAGTCTTTCAACAGCTGTGATTTGTCCTTTCCAAAGGAGCTACAGCCATGCTCCCTTTGCCCGACACATGCATTATGCACATATATAGATGGAAGGAGTGACTTTAGGTTCAGAGATAAACTCCTACTGTCACAGGCTGGATGTCAGAGAGCTAATCCCTCTGTTCATCGCTCCATCAGGGTGTTGGGAGTCATTTTTTAGTTCACAGAAGCAGAGGACAAGCTGACATCTTGGGTTGTGCGCAATGAAACTTTTGTTCAGGACAACACCAAGCTGGGCTTTTTACTTTGCAGAAGTCATTGCTCTGTCACTGCGGCATTTTGTCCTCTACTGGGGTCCCATTTATGTCACAGCAGCACCTGAGTTTTAGAAAACATAACGCCATCTGGGAGCTGAGTTTATCTCCAACATGCTGGGATACCAAATGAAGGCTGAAATAGAATTTAAGGTTTGAGAATCCCAGTTCTCTGATATCACAGTGAGATACACTACACTTCCCTCCTTTCAGAGGACAGCTAAGAAAGCCTGATAAACAGTTGTAGATGTGGAGGAGGCAGGGCAGCGCCTGGTCATTTTGTGAAAAATGTGGTTTAATTGAAGCATGAGTAGCTCGACTGCCAAAAGTGCACTTATACTGTATACAGGCACAAATACTTCCTTATGTTTCACTGGTTGTTGAGGGGGTAAGTGGTGGTAAAAATGCTTTTGAATACTTTGGATTCTGTCAAAATTCAAGGCTTAGAATTAAGATTTCAAGCAGAATTCATTAATTTTTGGCAGAACAACAGAACAAGCACATACATTATATGTTAACACAAGAGTGACATATAATATGTGTATGTGTATATAATGATAGATACAGATACACTGCAATTTATTTAGAGTTGTGTTACCTTCTTTTAGCTCTGTTTTGGTTTCCAAAACTATCCTAACTACTAAACTATCCCCGTGTGGGGGCTTAGCACCACTGCAGCAGTGGTATGAATGACCAGGGAAAAAATAAGGAAGGAAACTAAGATGAATGAATAACAATATAGTTTTTGGTGTGGATGGCCCATAATTTCAAATCACGAGTTCCACAGGTAATACTAGTTGCTAGTTTAAATGGTTGAATGCTGTGGCAGGAAATGATGTTGAGAAAAGTGCTGAGAACGAAGCAGAACAGAACAGTGACGATCCAGCCCATAAAACCAACAGAATGAGCTTAAGAGCTGAGGGGCACAGCAAAGTCGGGTGGTAAGTGGCTTCAGCACAATGAATGACCCTATTCTCTTCGCACACAGCCATTTGATCCATTGTTAATAAAAAATATTGATAAGTGCAGCTTGTTATTACTTTATAAACATGCCTCCTTACCTGGTGGCCCCATCTCTCCCAGATCTCCTGGTAACCCCAGACCAAGCTGGCCTCGTTCTCCTTTCTGACCCCTGTAACCTGAGGACAGACACAACGCTATGGCTGAGTACAAATACCGCAAAGGTGAAGTACCACTATGTACTGTCATGTTCATGGAGTGTGTAGTACAGTTAGTACAATTAGTATTACAAATGCCATAACATGAGGATACACTTTTGCAACCTTTATATCTGTCCAGAGAGTGGGACCCATACAGATTAGCTTCTTGATGATAAAAACATCATCAACACGTCAGACATCAGGCCTACACTTATTTTGAAAAAATCAGCTTTGATGGTCGATGTTGAGACAGGCTAGTCTGGATTCCCAGTTTCAATCCCAAACCTTTTAATAATGAAACTATGTACTGACATCCTGTCAAAATAGAAATCATCAAACAAGCCATCTGTGCGTTAGTGTTCGAAGGAGGCGTGGGCTTGTACAGCTTTCTGTCAACAACAGGGCCACAAACACAAATCTTTGAAGATTTCAAAACAGAGCAAAGAGGCTTTTTTTTCAATTGGAGGTCAGATATGTGGGTCACTAAAGGCATACAGAAAGTGAAAAGATAGGCCTTATCAAAGGTGGACTCATTCAATAGAAAACAAACTGATGCAACGGATGCAGAAAACAATCATGTCTGTTCGTGACAGCTAGACTCAGAGATGTAATTCACTGGGAGAGCATAAACATGATCATAAAATGAAATGAAAGCCAGTGCATTTTTCTGTTTTGGCCACAGAAAAAAAAGATTATCTCTTTGCCAGTCTTTTCTGTGATGGCGATTGGCTGCTGCATGACTACCTCTGAGATGAAAAAAAAAACCCCAAAACAAAACAAAAACAAGCAGTGGTGAACACAAGGACATGCTTAGTCTGTCAGAAACGGCTGTTGAGTAAAAGAAAATCAAAGCATTTGCACTAATCTTCAGGTCAGGCCAGCAAGTGCGTTGCTTAAAACAACATGCGCACAAAGGCTTTTTCACTCCATGCAGAGCTGGTAAGTCTTTACAGTTTAAAACAGCAGCATACCAAGTAAGAATCTGAGGTGCTGTGAAAATATTTCCCCATGAGGCACTTAAAGTAATGGAGTCTCAGGACCAGCGGTTGCATGGAGTGCATCAGAAACATTGACAGGAGTATCAAGCATTGCACCGCCTGGCCCAAAGGGGAAACGCTTCAACGCTTGCATGTCAGAGAAAATCTCAGAAAAAAGGCTTATGAATGCTCCAAAACTGAGTCTCAAAGAGAGAGGGGCTATCCACACATTGCCGCAATAATGAGACTTCTTTCAACACTCACAGAGCCTGGGGCATTCATTCAGGGAGGAGACGTTCCATGGAGAAAAGAGCACTGTACCTTAAGCAAAAAAATACTGAATAGCACACAGGGCAATAAGCTTGGGTGGCACACTGGATTGGTGCACTCTGATAAATCGAAAATGCAATAGTGCATCTGTACTTGGTTGAAAACAAATTGTTTCTTGGGGCACTAATGGACAAAATACGTTAATAAAAAATAACATTGCCAAAGAGTGTTTTTTCATGCTTGATTGATAGGATTGTAGTCCTGCACCTGTTGTACACGGTTGTAAACAGTATTAACAGCAGCATCTATTCATTCATGCTATACTTTACAGAAGAAAAAAACACCTTTCTTTGAGCAGATGCTCCATCAAAGACCAATTACTGTGAGATATTTACTGATATTTCCATATTGTACAGCACAAAGCAGAGCACCTGTGAAACACAGTTTACAGCCTTTGACACTTTGTTTCAGTCGGTATTAATAAATATACACAATGCAGTGAAATACAAAATTAGAAATGAATGTTAAAACAAAAAAAATTAAAATCTATGAAATATGCACTTAAACATCATGACTTACATCAGTGAGTATTTTCAATACGATCTCAAAAGTAAAGGATGAATAGAATGATAAATGTGCACTCAATTACAACAAAGGAAGGAAAATACAAAAAAGAAAGAAAGAAGAAATGATGCGCTTCAGCATGCGTCCTTATGGGTATTCTATAACAGCTTGAGACTTTCACCCATGTGAAATCAAACCATGAGGAAAAAAAGACTGCAAATTCAACAGAGGGGCTATTTTTCTCCATAAACAATTCATTTTGGCATATTGGAGAAGAAGTCAAATTGGATATTCCAGAGGAGCACAGTCTCCAGCAGAGGATGACGAGAAATAATGAGGAAATATTACCCCAAACTCTCTCCCCAGCTGAGTGGAGGCACGAGTCAACAAAGAAAAAATTAAGAAGTTGTTGAATTTTTGATTTATCAAGGGAAATAACTTTCCTCTTTATTTTCAATAAATATTTATTGCAAAGCTGCATTAAGAATAATCTATAAAACACCCTTTAAAGCATAAAAAAAATAAAACAAGCTTCACAAAGTCCAAGACACGTGTAATGCAAATGGCATTAACACAGCACAAATATTTATAGACGAATAGTTGCCTACTTTAACTACATTATTCATGAATGAAAGCAGCAATTTATATTATAGCAGTGGGTTAAAGTGTAAATGGTCTTGAATAATGTGAGGTAGATACAAAGCTCAAAGAGAAAGGCCAATGCAGTGGTGCTTTGATTTGCACCAACACGTAACACACTCCTCCTCTTCAAAAGTTAAGATACCGTAGTTCTGCTGCAGACACAATACAAATCTAAGCAAGTCTGAGGTATAAAGCCTGACCAGCAAAACATTAGTGTTGTACGAGCAGTCAGGAAGTTGTATCAGTTTGATAAAGAACGTCCACCTTCTTTCCTGACTATGCTCCTTTTGTACTTTAGAAGCTTTCTTTCCTGGAGTGAGGTATCAATACTGGGGCTCTTTCCTGTCCACATTGATAAGACTTTCTCTTATTCACAGCCAATTCTTCCGTTTGTCTTCATATTTCCCAGAGAGCCGCTGTGCACCACACTCCTGGCCTTTCCTCTGCTTCCCGCCCCTCAGTCTGCATTGATATATGGGTTTAAGCAAGAGAAAAATACCCATGAATCCCTACAAAATACAACCTACACTGATGCCCCCGCCCCAGTCCAGCCAATCTCAAATTGTTTCATCCCAACTTGTTACTTTAAATGCTGCCTCCTTTGAATTAATATGTGCAGTACAGCATATAACTGGTATTTTAAACACTAATATGCATATATGGCATGGCTTTGTACATAGATTATAATGTCATAAGGTAAGAAGGGGTTAATTAAGTTTCACCAATAGTTTTTGCAATCAAAGGTTAACAGTGTTATTTCTAATTCATATTTTAACAGAGGCGGTTATTTTCCTGAGGTGGTGTTAACATCCAGCAGTTCAGTCTGGCAGCCTGTGCTCCTACCTTGAGGACCAGGAGGTCCAGGCTCTCCTGGTGGGCCTGGTGATCCATCCTTGCCAGGAGGTCCTGGAGGTCCTTGGAATTGTGAAGCCAAGATGCCTGCAGGTGTCTTCTGCATCATGGCAGTGCTTGATAGCCTCTCTACAGAGCAAGAAAATTTAAAATTCACACTCAGAAAGCAGAAAAACACGAAGAGAACAAAGGTGGCAAGAAAGCATGTAAAAGAAATTTGGAACGATTTGTACCTTCAAAGACCCTCAAAACTTCATTTCTGATAAAGCTTTTGAGTTCCTGCATGAAGCCGGGATCACCCTGTGTGTGTGCGGTGGAGAACAACAGAAACTTCACTGAAACATTTTGAACAGAAAGAGACAACAGTAAGTCATCTCTCATTCATAGTGAGCTGGCAGCAGAGGAGATACAATAGTTTTCACGGCATGAAAATCAAATGAATGCCTGACATGTATCTCTGTTAGTGGAAACCATCTGTGCTGAAAAAAAGGCAGGGAGGAGAGATTACCGCTACACTGCACTTTAAAAATTTTTTTTTTCTTAGTATTCAGTGAAATTCCACTTTGCATTATAATATAACATCTGTGCCTTAAATCCAGCTAGAAATAAAATGGATTCAGTCGGGGAATATTAAATTAGATATTATAACTCTATAAAGAGACTTCCTCTTGTTACTTTATTTCCAGTTCTGTACTAATGCACTCTGTGCTTAAGAGGAAAAGTGCACTAGCTCTGTATACCTCTGTTATCAAGGCAAATATTTAACAATATGCTCTTCCACTAAAAGGACCCAGAAACCCAAAATAACATGGTTAAAAGAAGACAGTGCAGTTTCTCAGTCATGTCAACCTTTCTCATAAATGTTGTTAAAGCTTTCCAGGGCTGCACCAGCAACACTGGCAAACAGGAGTAGCCTTGGACCTTGAATCACTGCATTCAGAACAGTTTTTCATCTCTGCTGTGAATGTTATATAACTGTTGTGACTGCGTACAGTATGTGTAAAATGTCTGTGACACACGGAGGTGTTTTCACTGCTCTGCAGAGCTCTAGGCACGCCCACATATCTCTGTCTTTCTCTCTGTCTCCATCTCTCTCCCTCTCTGACCTTCTGTGGCGCCTCGATGAGGAGTGGGAAGCGTTGAGCAGAAAGAGAACAGCAACCTCCCTTGCACAGCCTTGTTTGATGTTTCATGCAGAAATCTGTAGCTGCACTGTTTTCCATACAGAGAACTAGAACTGAACTAGTTACACAAGCTCAGGAAGGAAGTGGTAGGATGATTAAGGTTATGATCATCTGGGAGGATAGTCTTTGTTTGCTTGGAGGTTTCAGCGAATTTACAGCTTACCAAGAGGTTTGCACTCCCCAACTGTCCTGGAGGGCCGGGGTCGCCTTTTGGTCCAACTGGTCCGATCGGTCCAGTAGGGCCAGGATCTCCTATGCGACCCCTCTCGCCTTGAACGCCTCTCTCTCCAGGAATCCCTGGATCACCCTGCAGTAAAGACGCCCACACATGTTTCAGCTCTATATGACACAGTACTGGTCTGGTTGAGTTGTATGGCATAAAAATCAAAGCTATAGCCTGGCTGGCATAAGGCGCACTGCAGTCACTATTTTCAGTGACTCACATCCAACTGAATCACTTCACATGCTCTGCACTGACCTATTTCTCCTAATGTGTCCAGTCAGTCACCTGTCCAGAGATTCTGTTGCCAACTATAAAGCTAAAACCCTCATTTTGCATCCTCTATTTGCAATAGATTACAGCAGAAGTGTGACAGAGCTCTTTAATTTTGCCTCGCAAATACAATGGGAAACTGCACTGAGCGTAAAATGCCTTTATCTAGTGCTTATGTGCTTGTGGGGATTAGTCACATTTGTGCTGAAGTGAAGACTTTCATTACTATTCATCAAAACCTTTTTTGTGCATTATAGTCTGAGTCATAAAAACAGCTTCTTTTTAGGAAAACAGTAAATATGCTACTTACACGTTCTCCTTTGGATCCTCTGTCCCCTGGTCTACCTGTAGCTCCCTTTGAAAAAAACAAACCAGAATATATATTTTAAGACTCTGTTGTCAAAAAAAAGATGAAAAGGTAAAGTTGTTACATCTAAATAATTGGAAAAAGAAATTATGCTGAAGCTTTCCACCCACCTCACACAAAGTATTGATGTTCAGTAACATGCAGGGTGGACACACAATACTTCATTATTCAAATCTATACATGTGAAGCAGAGATTTATATTATTTGAGGCCGCCATATTGGCATATTGCTCATATTTACTCTAATATTTGCAGGAGTTTCTGTTCTGTTGCCTGTAGAAGAAAACAGCGAGCAAGCTTTTCCTGAATTACTTGACTTTGAGAAATGTACACTTTTCAGATGACTGTGCATTGATTGCTTCTTACTCAGCGCAGGTGTATTGCTTGTATAATATCTCCCTGTATAGTGTTTCACCTTCTGCAATGTCATGGCTTCTCTGCATCACTCCTGTTTTCATTTGAGATGCTTTC
The DNA here is from genome assembly GCA_027495735.1 of Lutjanus campechanus. Classification (NCBI taxonomy): domain Eukaryota; kingdom Metazoa; phylum Chordata; class Actinopteri; order Lutjaniformes; family Lutjanidae; genus Lutjanus; species Lutjanus campechanus. The sequence goes on along the minus strand of JAJHUR010077407.1, from coordinate 57,521 downwards.
CCACCAGCTGTCTCTACTGTATGGAGGAGCTGGGAGAGAAAATACCTGTCTCTGACTTCATGTCACAACATCTTGTGTCTTCCAATCCCTCCCTGTCACTCCTCATTGCTCCCCTTTACTGTGCTCACAGCAATACCTCTGGGAGCATCTTTGTATCAATTTCCTGCTGGATTACGGGAGCCATGCAAAAGACAATCTGGCATGATGTGGTTTTAAAACGGGCATCTCTTTGTGATGCTGTTCTCCCCTGCCTGCTTTAATCTGCAGTACTCTGTATTCCCCAATGCCTGATGGGAGGCTTAAATCTATCATCTTGCCCACTGAAATGTGCTTCCCTGAGCATTACATTAAACCTCAAAGCGGTGTGCAAGGAGTCTGGGTAGGAGCGAAGCCACCTGCTAGATGGCACTGTTGCCCCACCAAAAAGTCAGGTACTAAAAGCAGAAAGACATGAGGATCAAACTGTAGAACAGCTCTATGCAGTGCTGAGATTTTGGTGGAAGGATATTAACTAATAATAATAAGAAAACAATAAACTGCTGGGGCTGTCGTTAAGGTGTTAGGCGACAAAAATCTTGTAAATCAGACAGCAAAACAGTAATACTCACAGTCAAACCAGTTTGGTATTAGACCGTATAATTTGTTAGGAATGGGTATTCATAGCAGATCTGTTCTGCATGCTGTGAGCCCATTTTGTGTGATTATGTAGTAAATAGTGTATAATATATTTGATCAGCCACCTAAAAGCAGAGTTTGCTGCATTATTTGTTTCAATTTTAGCCAGGTTCATCAGGCAGGAAAATGAATATTTAATCTAAGTGTCTACTGCCCTCTATTACAAACATTTTATCATTGCCTGAAAGCATTAACTGTATAATTAGGGTAAAAAGACTAAAAGTCAACAAAGCCTTAAATCTGCTGGATTTCATTTAGTTTTTATCGTTAAAATCTCAAATATGCAAATAGGTTTAATGCACTCAGGATGCTGTGGCTTGAGGGGGGGTGGGGGTGGTGGTGGTGGGGGGGATAAAAATCTGCTGTGCCATCTTTCTGTAGCTCGGCTGATGTAAAGCACTTTCTATAAGGGGATTTGCAACGTGTTCGCACAACTCACCTTGTATCCAGGAGTTCCATCTTTTCCAGGTCTCCCCTGCTCAAGGAGTGCAACACAAACAAAGACATTTTGTATCAGCTCCCACCTTCGATTGGATCAGCACTGTTGCACTCCTAGTAATCTCCACAGTTAATGAGATATCTCAACCAAGGGATAATGATCCTGATTGCTCTGCGAACACTGTTCCATTGTGCGCTTACAGCGAAAATTACAGAAACCATCTCTGATGGTAATTACATAGAGGAATGTAATAGTCTACAGGACAAGTGATCACTAACATACATATTTTGTCCATATTGTCCTTGAATCATGTTCTTTTTTCCTCATATAACAGGAACCATGGATAAACCTGCTAGTGCACTGTATAGGAGCAGTGTGTTATTCAGGTCCCTGTTTCCAGCCTGTATATTATTGAAAGGTGCATTGGCAACATCTCTTAGTGATTATATAGGGAAGAGCAACAGAATTCATGTAGCATCCTTACAGGAACACCTTGGGGTCCCTCGGGCCCTGGGAATCCTGTCTCTCCGAGCGGCCCCCTCTCACCCTGTCAGAGAACAGAGACAGCCGATGTGTCAGTCGGCAGTGACAAAGGAATGACACGTGGATTGACAGCTCAAAGAGAGTTAGAGGCTGCGGCTCACCGGCTCTCCTGGGATCCCTAGCTCTCCACGAGGGCCGGGCTTCCCCTGTCAATCACAAACATGGGAAGAGAACAGACCGCGTTTGACAGGTCCTCAATGGTGTCATATCTACAGCACCTCTGCAGCCTCCCATTTATAATATACCAACCAGCCCACAATAGCTGCACAGAAAATCCACTGAACAGACCACAGGTTTGTATCCGAGGTCTTAATCGAAGCAGCGTGGTGAATATATAAGTGTGTTATTCTGAGTACTCTATGAAACATCATTGACTTGTTGCCAGCCGCAGACTTAAACAACACAGATGATTGATCAAGGAGGACTGTGAGCATGTGTAAATTAATCGAAAAAATAAATAAAATCTCACTTACTGCAGGACCTGTTATTCCAGGAGGACCAGTCAAACCAATATCACCCTGAAGGAAACAATGCAGACATGTCAGATAGATGACATACACGTTACATAAAGACTACACATACATCACTGTCATGTCAAGCAGACACATAGATAGTGATATCAGAAACTGCCTAAACCTGGGTATAATGAATGCTCCTGGGCTCCTCACTCTATGGACAAATGCAATGCTAAAAAAAACACTTAAAACATTCTCAGTTTTTACTCAGTAAAATCACAAATAGGGAGTTATGATAAACAACCTCCTTATGAACTTAAGTCTTCTTCATATTTCAACAGCAAACACTTTGCATATGTCACACCTTTGACAGTATTCCCCTAAAGGATAAATTACTCTGGATGTCACAGAAACTGAAACGTTCCACCCCTCAACACGCACTTACACACACTCACACACTCATACTCACACACACAGTCAATCAGTGGCAACTTTTCCATACAGACTTAGATGTAGGAAGTTGTGAAAAGTTTCATGCAGGGAAGGGCTGGGCTTTGATATACTATATATATCTCAATATATACATTCTCTCTAAAATAACATCCCATAAATAGTGCAAACATATGATGATCTTACAGAATAGGAGGCATTGTGATAGATTAAACGACCCCCTAAAAGAACCACTGACTAATTTAGAAAATTACATTACTTTGTTATAATGCAGCCTTTAAAACCAGGAAAAGACAACAGGGCCAGGACCGCTGTGTAGGATTAAGTGGCATCTGGCAGTGAGCTTGCAAATTCCAAACACCTTGTTGTGATCGTATGGGAGAATCTCTGGGGGCCATGAAACTGGCTCAAAACATGAAAGACTGCATTTAGAGCCAGTGTTTTTGGTTTGTCAGTTCTGGGCTACTGTAGAAACATGGCAGTGCAACATGGCGGCCTCTGTTTAACAGGTAAGAAAAGCACAACAATCCTTACTCATGTAATTACACTTGGATGAAAACATACTTATGAATATTATATTCAATTTCTGAAATCTTCTGCCAATAAACCTCTGGACATTTAAGGAAAATGTGTACAACAGTAGCAGTGACTGACCTCATCGGGAAATTTAGGGATTCAGAATGTTTTTTTTTTTTTCAGCCAATGTGATAATTACCTGCTTCCCATGACCTATGCAGAAAAATTATAATTTCAGAGAACAGCACCTGTAGTTTAGCAGACCTTTAGACCTGTAGTTTAAAGGTCAATTCTCATTCTTTGGATGTTTATTTTTTCTAGTAAAGTACATCAAAAGTTCCACAAATATACATTGGAATTTCTAGACCATTTTGTCAAAGAAGTCAAATTAAATGCTGTCAAATTAGATATTATTATAGCTGATAGGATTTAGACCAATATAGCTGGATAAACCAAAATGGGATGATAAGTTATTGGCCCAAATACTTAAAAGTAAAGGCAAAAGGTAAAGTTGTGACCATACAATCATACTAAATACAATTATACAGTCAAATTCATCCTCTGCATTTAACCCATCCTGGTATCAGGAACAGCAGGCAGCCGCTGGTCCCACGGACCAACTCCTGATCTAAGCCAGCGATGCAAACCAACAACCTCCTTCCTTGGTGATTAGTTTCTCCTAAGTTGACTCAACAGAAACAAATAACGTGTTTCATTTTCACATAGCAAGCATTTTCTAAATAGTCTTCTAGCCTATCTTATTCTAGAAATAAACTCTTTAAATGTTCTGTGATGAGAATGAAGTGCAGAGGAGGCACTTTCCTTGACTTTGTAATGAGGTTAGGTCACGGCAGATAAGGTGCTCCTCCGGGCCAGTGTTGTTGCTTACCTTGGCACCAGGTAGGCCTTCAAGCCCAGGTAATCCCATGGCCCCTGGTTCGCCCTGTGAGAGAAAAACACACCATCTGCTTTGTCAAGACAACAGTCACCACTGATGTAGACTAAGGGTTGCTAGTTCACCCTTTTTGCAACAAAGAATGGTGTTATTTCTGTCTCACAGTGCTCAATAGGAGGGTGAGTTTGGTGATGAGCTACCAGAAGGTAAAAGGTATCATTATAAGGCTGTCAGTAAACATTACGCATAAACAAGCAAATATAGATCAAAGCTACATGAAGGCAAGTAAATTGAATTCTGCAGGAGCCAAGATTTCACACATCTTCATCTCTCCTTTTGATATTCTTGGTCAGGTATTAGTACAACCCTTCATGTGTCAATATGAAGATAATCCTAAGAGGACAATACTTCAACCGGAGCGTATTATATTATATGATCTATGACACTTGCTGTCACACCTTGTAGGCTACAGATGGGATAGAAAAAGAGCCCCATTTGACAATCACAATCAGACTTGCTTTCTGTACTAAAAATAGAGACCCATTCCCAGTGCTCGAGCAAGTGATGGCCTCTATCTACCTCATCTTGCTCAAGCTGCCATGGAGGAATGCCATTACACAGAATAGAGGGGCAACCGGTGCTGACATAGACGGATTGTGCAGGTAATTGTCACACATGTAGATTGTCATGAATAAGCGAGTGCGGCTAAGGGGAGAGTGGGCCAGCCAGAGGATCAGCTGTGAGACGGATTGGGGCAATTCCACCACAGCACTGGAGCCGCTCGCACAATTTATTAAAATGTCAAATTAACATCCTGGTGAAAAATCACTGTGCAACAAAACAATAAAAAATGCAATTGGCCCCGTGGGAATAAAGAATTCAAGTTGATGGCAGAAGCGTGGAATTGTTTCCACGTCTGTGTGGATTGTTTTCAGGCGTCTGTATGGGGGGAAGGGCATTTGAAGTGCAGAGAAGAGTTCATAGGTTCCCACTGGCAAGACAATATGGTACACGGGTTTGCAGGAGACATGATCATTTTTTTGCTGTGTGTTGAAGTTTCTACTGAGAGTGGTTAAGTGCAGGCTTGAGGGTGTATTGACTTATGTTGCAGAGAACCACTGAGACAATGATAGAAAGCAACTGGAAACTCTGACTTCTCTATTTTTTGGGTAGCACAGAAAATAGACAAATATTTCATTAAACTATGTTCCAGAATGAAAAGCTTCAACTCACAGAGGGTCCTTCATCTCCTTTGGGACCCTTGAAAGACAGAAAGAGAGAGAGGGAAAAAAAAGGATAGATTACTCCCATGAATGTGACAACCACTACCATACAAATCATAAATATAGTCTGAAATGGCATGTGGCTACTGCATGTTATTGTCGTTAAAATTAATGGCATTTCGTTATTGCACCTCTTTTTTCACCATGTCTGTCTGTAAATCATGCTTACACTGTCTTATATGTAACTGTGATCTTTCGAGCAAGATTGAAAATGATCAGGATCATATAATGCAGTCTGGAAATACCACACGCTTTACATACACTAGCCGTGCTTGTTTAAAATTTTAGCAAAGCAGCATTTTTCCACAGTAATGAACTAGGAGTAATTGATAAATTAGCCCCCCCTGTTCCTCTTAACACTGATGAAGATGCTCTCTCATTGATTGTTGGGCTCTGATGGATGCAGTACAGAGAGGAGCTTCCTCAGGATGTAGCTGTGGTTCATGTGCATTGTGCACTGGGGATATTGGAGTGTCTATTTTCTGTCACCACCTTCAGTGTTCGTTGTGGTGGATGGATCGCTGCGAGGCCTGTAAGTGAATGTCTCCCAGGACCGGACCAGATTACAAACTGTCTGATAAGGGGGAGCAGGGGGAGCTGATAAGCAAATCGGGTCACTTCGGCTTGGCACCGTGCAGAGCAACTGAACCTGTAAGTCCATTTTGCATATCAATGATGTTGTGTGTCCTGGGGCGGGTCAGAGACACCTGTTTGAGAGTCAGGAAGCCTCTTGGCCTTCACCAACCACCAGCTCTCAATGAACATGATTGACTGTGATGGGGCCTCAGAAGCTGAGATAACACTGGAGGGCTGTTCGGGTTATTTGTTATTTGGCTCTCCCAGGTTCTGCAGCTCATACAGTATCAACATGCCTGGCATAACAATGATTATGCTTACCGGCGCACCAGGAGCTCCAGGGGGTCCCAAAATAGCTCCACCACTCTGAGAAGACATTTTTTATGTTGTGACTATATATTTGACAATATGGGCCAAACACATTTTAACCACAAGCATGGATTCTTCCCTGACAGCATGATTGAAGGCACTGTATTGCACATTCAATGGATCACAATGACATTATCACTAAGTTAAAGTCATGTAAAAAGTCTTTACCTGCAGCTTGTACAGACTGCTCATCCCATTGCCCTCCACATAGGGTACACCCTAAAAGACAATCAACAGTGAATCATTCTTCTGTGAGTTTTAGGCACCGAGAGTCTTTACAGAAAACTGTACAGTAGATCTGGAACATTTATACACTGTTAAGCCCTTAAAAGCTACATGAGAGAGATCAATAGCTCATTTGGTGATTACACAAAGAGAAGGAGAGTGCGGGAGAGTGAGAAGTGGAAAGAACAGGAAAACCAGAGAACAGCGGACTTAATAATCCTTGAGCCAGCGGTAATTCAAAAAACGAGAGTATCTCAGAAATACAAAGGAGCACCCTGATTAAAAGAGATTCGGGTATGAGAACTAGGTAATCTAGACTTCTTGGGTAGTATTAGAACATAAAAGAATGTTTTTCCCATGATAGATTGGTAGAGGGCGACTATTGTAAATGTAGAAGGAGTCAAGGTTCTCATTTGGAAGCAAGCGGACGTCTGTGCCCTTTTCAGGCCACTGAGCCATCCTCTGTCCTCCCAGAGTGCAGTTTATGAGACCAGGGTGTGGGGGGGCACGGCAGGTTCAAGGGGACGGCTGATGAATTATAGATTTGCCTTTGGAAGTGCTTACTCACTGGCCTTTTAAAGGGAGGGAACATGATTCAATGCCAGTGAGCAGGTCGCCACAATTTCATCATATTTGCACTTGTTTGTCAGTTATATTTTTCTTGTTACACTAAATACTGCGAGACTGAGCAAAATACTGCATAAGTGCACTGATGGCCATTTGTGTGGGAAGAGCTGCCAAGGCAAGGTTTTGGCTCTAACCTTTACTTGATCACGGGAAAAGGAGATCTTTGAATAGTGCTGATAAAGGCAAGAAAAAATGTAATGTTTCAAATTTTTCAAGGAGCTTGAATGGATTAACAGAATGAAGAAAGTCAGTCTTTGCATAACACATGGATTTGTAGTATTTGTGGAAGCTGAGTTAAAATATGTGTATAGTAATAATTTATACATACAGTATGAACACAATTAGAAGAAAGATACTTGATAGATTTTAGGCAAAATGGTTAAATGATATTCTGTTATACCAAAATCTGAACATATATTCAAAGCACAAATATGGCCCAGAATCTTATGTTACAGCAAATTTAACAAGGAGTTAAAGATCTTTAGTTGCACAGCTGAGAACAGGAGTCTTTCATCTGAACCTTGAAGTTAGCAGACTTAAAAACTTGTGTGAATAATGTGAATTAGATAAACACATTTTCCTCTGTATTGTCCTTTTTATGATGAGTTAAGATTACTTTATTTGTTCGGTATTACTTGCTATTTATGTTGCTACTCTGTTTTCTGGTCTTTTTTCGAAAACAATGCTGTCTTGTAAAAGACACAAACAAAAATAAATAAATAAACAAAACAAAACAAAATCACATATCATAAAATTTAAGTGCACATGTAGAACCTTTAACCCAAACAGAGGTTTTGAGGCTTGTTATCACCATCTGTCTCTTGTTCAGGCAGGAGGAACTTACCGGAGGTCCTGGAAGCCCTGGTCTGCCTGGCGGTCCTTCATTTCCCTGCCAAACACAAACCAGAGGAATTCTTAAACATGTCTGTGAAAATGGAAATGTTTATCAAGCACAGTCTCATGCTAATGTAATCCAATGATATGGAACCTCTTTTGCCCACACGGAGAAAAAAAAAAATCAAAGACAAGAAGAGATCTGGTTTCCTACACTTGACTTTCATGCACTTCATCATTTTTATGATAGCAACTGGAGTCATTTTATTTTATTTTTTTATTTTACCCATTGGTCTTAAAAATGTATGATAAAACTACATTTAATGGGAAAAAAGAGTCAAAGTTATTTATACTCCCAGTTGAACCCATTTATTTATCACAGGCTTTTATATTCAACTAAACACATCTGAATATGCTGCATACAAATTAGCAAACATAGAGTTTTTAAATTATATTGTGTGCACATTCACTCACTGTACTGTACATGAAACCCAGGAAGGCATGCACACTACCTACATTATTACATAAGTGGTAAAACACCTTACCTTTTCTCCTTTTCCTCCTGGTTGACCCATTGGCCCTGGTCTACCCATAAGCCCCTGCAAACAGAACATCATCCGTACAATGAAATCTGTTTTAAGCCTTAACCTCAGATATAAGCCTTGCACATGTCATGATAAAACTGAGAGGTGACCATAAAAAAGGTACTTTGTGTAATGAAATAATGAAAGATGTTCTGTGTAATATCAGACCGGGTTTCTTACCAGGGCCCCTGTACGACCGGTCACACCTGGAAGTCCTGGAGCTCCTGCAGGCCCCTGGAGAACACAGAGTGGATCTCATGAAATTTAAAAACATTAATTACAGTCAGTCTATTTGAAATACTTCCATCCATGGCAGTGATGGAAATAAGTAATGTGGGCAAGCAGATACTCTAAACCAAAGGAGTGAGATGTAATTCATTGATCCAAGCCTCATCAAACCTGTTTCCTTGATGCCTGGAACGGCTTTCCAGGAATCCATTAGCAACAACAACCACAGATGAATTAGTACAACACACAGAGCTTGCAACTTCACTGTAGAGGATATGTTAGAAAATCTTTCTATGCGCTGCACTGACTGCTGGGATTATGTTCATTTTTTCTTATCTTCATAGCACCTTTGAATATGCTGGAGCTGTGAATTATTTCTACATGCAGCGTCTTTATTAACTTGTTTAGATAAGGCTTTTCTGTACCATTGTAGATGGCACAGCATGTGTTTCTCTCAATTATTTCTTTTATCGCTGAAAGGGGAAAAAAATCAACAAGGCTATAAAACATGTTTTTATTGAGCTTATAAAATCTAGAAACAAGTGTGCCTGTTAGTGAAAATCTCCTGTCATTGCAGTTCAATGCCGAAAGCTGACCTATGAAATGCTTCTCAGCTCCTCTAAAGAGTGCCTTGTTTTTTAATTAGCACACACAAACACGCAGGGCAGACGACGGTCTTTATAAAGTAGCTCCTCAGAGTGCAAAAGAGAGGGCATAGTGCGCACGCAGCACCGTGGATAGCTTTTGATAGCTTCTTTTGAGAACAGTCTTTCAGAGCAGACAGGCTGTAAGATGAGGCAGACATTACAATATATTTACATTCTTTTGAAAACCCTCCCTCTCAATGTCACAGTGACTTCCGGATTGGTTAGATAACTACTGGATTCATTTGTTTAAATTAGACTTTTTTTCACTCACCTCATCACCTTTATCTCCCATGGGGCCTGGGAAGCCTCTCTCGCCTTTCACTCCCTGCAGGAAGCCAAGAACCAATGGTGGAGGAAGAAGTGAATGTTTTTCACCAGACATGAAAAGGCCTAAAACTAAAGGCTGATGGGTGTAAACTTCACAATGTTTCTTCCCCTCTTACAGCACACGACTTGAAATCGCCTAGCCCATTTCACTGAGGTGCAATACCGTATCCATAGCAACAACATCCGCTGCGAGCACATACAGTAAGAGTGTACAGAATAATATGAGTTGTAGAGCAGCTGGTTAGGCTTCCAGAGATAAGCCAAACAGGCAATTTATGCAAAGCATTTGTCAATGTAAATCTCTATATACTTGATTAAACACATATTTCAATAAACAGTGTCATAGGATGTGGCTACGGGTTCTTTTGTCATGCTGAGAAGCTGAATAACTAATTTTGATCCCCACAAACAATTGCATTATTATATACTGAGCATATTTACACGTGATATTTCTTTGCCTACCTTTGGGCCTTCTTTCCCGGGGTTACCCATAGGACCTCTTACACCTGGATCCCCCTGGTAAGGATAGAAGCACACGATGAATATGGGCGTAAGCAGACATGCACTCAAATTTAACAAGCGACCCAGAGAGGGAATTTAACACGTGTCATGTAATGCGAAGTATCATGGTCAGATAAACATGTTTAGAGTGTCTGTTCCAAATTGCCTGCCACGCTGATGAGTTAGTTGTACCTTTTCTCCCACCAGGCCTTCTACTCCTTGAGCACCGGAGGACCCCTTCTCTCCCTTCTGCCCAGGAAGCCCAGGGACTCTCGTCTGGCACACGCTGCAGGCATTCTGCCAGCGCAGGCGAGGCAGGAAGCAAAAGTGGTGGCACAGATAAGATTTCATCAAGCTGAGCTGGAGCACTGCATTTTCGCCCTTTATTATGTCACATCCCCTGGGTGGAGGACAAGACCCCAACTGACACAAAGTGTTCTCTAAATGTCTGCAGAGCAGAAATAATGTGAACCCACCATGAGTGTCTCCAAGAGTGTCTCTCATCTAGGTGAGTGGTGAACTTTGTCAAACTCATTGACTGTGACATTTAGGTGAGAATCTTAAATATCATTGTCCCTGATCCAGACTAGATATAGGTATTGCACCTTCTAGGAAAAACTAAGAGTGCTGCATTGGAGGGAGGCAGTAGAAATACGTAGTGCACCATTAATAACTAGGATTAAATCAGAAACTAAGTCCAAAATACAAAATGAAAAAATAATTTTACTTTTTTGTCATCTAATTATCTTCCAAGAGTCCAAGGAAATGTTACCAATAAAACAAAATTTGAGGACAGTGTTATTACAGAGGTTATGAATGAAAAGAAATAAAACTGTTGAATGTGTTTAGTCCTTTTCTGTCGGAGTCATAAAGGTGTTGAAAGTACTAATTAGAGTGCCACCAAGCAACTCTGATGAAAGCTGTAAACGGTAGCTAAATCTAACAGGGCACAATATAAGTTGACACTAAAGGAAGGGGTGACAGAAAATTATAAGACTGCTGGCATCTGGTTTGATCTGTCAATGATTATACATGTGAAGGCATTATATCTATTGTCAGAGTTGACGTGCGTTAAATATTAAAAATTAAAAGGCTTTATTTAGCAAAGTGCTGTCCTGCAGGTATTATCATTAAGGGAGGTGACTAATCTGCTTCATTAGAAAGAAAAAAGTACAAGTCAGTAATTTGCATTTTTTAAAAATAGAAAATGCTCATTTTGAAAGGTAACAGCTACACAAGAAGGACCCAAGCTCCCATTTTTACTCGGCAATCTCAGGTAATAAAGGCTGAAGGCTGAAAAGTGTTTGACATTATGTTTGGCCTTAAAGTCCCACTGCAAACTTGGGCAGAAAAGGGACCTTGAAAGCTGTTGCCAATTGATGAAAAGATTAAGGGCAATAACCTTTATGTATAATGAACATGTTGGAACACAGTTTGAGAAAATAACAGATATAAGGAGTGAGTTTGGTGATTTTAGGGATTTTAGGAGTGTTTTAGTATTCATACCAAATGCTTTAACGTTTGGTAATTGGGGATGACGGTTTAAGTGACAAGGGAAATCTACCAAAGGAAATTAAATTAAACCGTTTTAGAAGTAAGAAAAGGGAGAGCTATCCTCAAAGGCTTTTTTTATTTGGGTTCTTTTTGGTTTTGCATGGGATCTAAAACACATAAAAGTATGTCTGGAACAGTGCATACCAGGTTGATCAAACTCACTAATATATTAGAGGTCATGCTGTGCTACCAGATTTAGATATACACATTTTTAACACTTATGCTATCTATATTTAAGTGATTTAAAAACATCATCACAAAAACACTAAGCATTTATATCAGTTTAATGACAGCCACATATGCTGACAGGATACAGATTGTTTAGTATTTTTATTATCTATCTGCACTTGTTAATCTTCATCTCGGACACTGAAATATTGTAAAGCTAGTTTACTTACAATAGGACAAACACAGAGGGTGACATAGTCCCATTAAGACTGATTTGTGCAGTATTACATATGAATTATCCAAGTCATCCCCTTAACTATGAGTGTGGGCTTTTGTGTCTAGCATGTAGCATCCTCCAGCAAAGAGAAACAAATTGTTATTGACAGCATTTTACATTTACCAAAACCTAAACACTTTTTTTTACAGTTGGAATGATAAACTAATGCACAGAATTTAATGTTTATTTTCTGAGAAGTAAACAGCAATCCCTGTATTTAAGTGCTGCATTGAATATTTACATTGCAGTGGTGTGATATGTCTATATTCCATTATCTTTACTGAAAGGCCTTGTTAAACTTGTCATCATACATTATTACTTTACTGTGCACCTGTGGTGAATGAGGAAACCTGAATTTATTGTGAGATTGTTTGAATGTCTTTTCTACAGATACTTCTCCCAGTCATCCTGGTGGAGGCACTCGAGGGCTTTTACTATCTCACTAAACTGATAGCATCCATATATTAACAGAATGGTATCCTTTCAAATGAACAAATATGGATAATTTATTAACACTAACCCAGGCAGCCATTTACATGTTATTGTTTGTGAAAAGCTGTAATTACCATTAACTATGAAGATAAAATACCTTAAGTAAAGCACCCATGTCTCCAACAATTGGCAGGGCAGCCTGTCAGAAAAGAAGAAGAAAGAAAATCAATGAAACGCAGCCACAGTCTAACAAATCTTTCATGTTTTTGGAAATATTCTGCTGTTGTTTGTTTGGTGCAACTGCATCTTGTAAATTGCTCCAAACATCAATTTAGAAGACCATCTTATATGCCTTTAAGGAATGTGATTTCACCTCGAACATTTTTTAACAAATTTCTTTTTCAGTGTTTCATTTCCAGTTTTTATCTGCAACGCTTGAGGAAGCGGTTTAATAACTTTGTTGCTGGAAGACAGAATCCTCACATCTTCAAAATATTGTTGTTCTCTGAAGTTGAGAAAAACATTTTGAATTGTAGCCCATGTATTTTTTAAAAATATAAAATGGACAATAAATGGGTTTTCTGGGTCTTTACAACACATGAATATAAATAGGTTAAAATGCTAAATTTGCAAGGCTTTCATGCTGCAGCAGCAGTAGAAGCGTTGGTGTGGTGCTCTCTCACATTACTGCTATCAGAACTAAAGTAAATGTTTCACATGAAATGACACGACGGACATGAAAATATGTTCTGACAACAGGGTGCTGCCAATTTGTCGTAAACTGCAACACTTTCCTGAAAGAGATGTGGGTAATTGATGTTGGCTAATTATTCCAAAACTGGAGCTGACTGGAGCGGCTTTGAATCTAAGGTGAGCTCAGTAGTTCTCATTGTGGATCAGTGATGCTGGACTGCAGAAATCAAAAATGAGATTTTCTTACTTACTGGTTCACCTGGGGGTCCAGCAGGGCCCGGGGGGCCTGGTCTACCAGGGGAGCCCTTTAATTGAGACAAAGAAAGGAGTTAAAAATCCCGCTGGCTATGACATCAAGCAGACACGCAAGGCTATAACTCTCCTTTCACACCCATCTCAGTTGGTGGAGATTTTTGTCCAGGAGCTGTGATACATCGTACTTGTTCATCCACAGTGGGTAGCTGACATTCTTTTATGCTTCTAGTCATCTTTTATCTGTACATGTGTGAGGGAGTGAATATGAGTGAAGGGACAGACAGATCTCACCCACCTCTCTTCCTGCAGCTCCAGGAGGGCCAGATAAACCTGGGGGTCCACGAAGGCCCTGAAAAACACCAAGCCACTTAACAATCTTGCCTTATACAGCCCACTAACAACTGACAAACACCACTGAGTGTTATTTGTATAGTAAAATAATTGCCAGACCGCTGGCCACAGCATCAGTGAGCTGAACATCAGTAAAAATAAACCTGAACATGTTTGTGTGTTGTGGATTCAGAGAATTTTCCACAGACCTCAATTCCTGGCTTTCCTGGGGGTCCCGTGGGGCCCTAAGAACACATCACACATCTTGTTAACACCATCTGCCCTCTAGCACCCAGGATCCAATAAAGGAATTGTGTTAGACACCTTTTGCTCTATTGATTCTCTGTCTCCAACAATCCTGTATTTCAAAAATGAAAGCAGACTCACTCGCAATCAAATCTGTGAGGTTCGAACTACCAGTACAGAGCATATATGATGAAGGTGGAGTGCAATATGCCAGAACCTCAAAGTAATGACCAGTGTTTTCATCTGAGAGTGGATCTAATGAACACTGATCTTCATATTCAAAGAGGATCTCTTTCTTTCAGTAGCTAAGGACAAGAATCTGAAGGTATCATAGTTGGAACTAAATAATGAATGTGGGAGACAGAGACCAATCAATACAACATCATACTCACAGGCAAGCCACTGACACCCTCTCCAGGTTCGCCTTTTTCGCCGTGGTCTCCTGGCAATCCCGGGACTCCTCTCTCTCCCTGACAAAAAGACAACGGAGCAGTCAGTGAGGTTTCAGAGATAGTGAATCCAGAAGTCATGGAGAGCTGCTGCACTGCATGATCATTAAGTATTCACACTCTGCCGGAACCCATTTTCCCTTTATGTTTTGCCTTTAGTAGCTTCAAGGGTAAGAAACACGGCTATGTTCAAGGCCAATGGCATGCATATGTTCATTATCTATTTCATTTGAACTCATGTATGTGTTGTGATAGGCCTACTCAGTATATTCAAATACACCATTATTTTTTCCATGACAACATACCACACATCTTTAGTCTTTATCATATTTAGTCTTTATCTTTAACACAGCCATCAGAACCTTGAAAGCTCTTCTACAGTTTATAATGAAGTACATATTGTATGTGAGCATATTTTGGCAATTTGAATGTCATCACCTACACGAGTAACTCCCAACTAGGGATACATAGTGGACATAAGGTTGAAATAGATAGCTAAAAATAATGCATAAACAGTTGACATAGTTCGCTAAATGTAAAGGATATTAGTTGAAATAGTTAGCTGAAAGTAATGGATAAAAAGTTGAGTAGTTAGATAAAAGTAGTGGATAAATGGTTGAAATAGGTGGCTAAAAGTTATGGATAAACAACTGAGATAGGTAGCTAAAAGTTATGGATGAATGGTCGAGACAAAAAACTCTTCCAGTAGTTAGATAAAAGTTAAACAGTTGAGATAAATAGCTAAAAGCCATGGATAAACAGTTGATAAAGTTAGTTAAAAGTAATGGATAAATGACTAACACATCAAATTTGTCAAATCGTATGAAAATATTAATTTAAGCTAACAATATCCACCTTTAATGTTTATTTGTAGGATTTAGTGGCAGCTACCTGTAGCAGTGAGCTTGCAGACTGCAAACGCCTCCTTTCACTTCCACGTAGTTGTGAATATTATATTCCATATTTTGCCTTTTTCTTCTAACACCCCTGAATCTTAGACAATGGACCTTTAAATAACAGCCAGTTTAAAATGGATGGTGTTGATGAAAAAGTGCCTCAGTTCACTTGACAGGGCCGTGGGGGTCTTCCTGACATAAGAACCACTGACCTATTCCTTGCCTGAACACGAAATTATTTTTTAACAGCACAGTATGTTAACATAGATAGTTGTCTTTGTTGCTTCACCACCGCAGCGTTTCCTACCTTGGGGCCGCGAGACCCTCTAGTTAGAGACAGCCCATCACCCTAAAAACACAACAGGAAGAAGACATCAGAATAGGGATTTCACTGCACATTCATCAGTAATTCACTTTGAGACCAGAGGTGCAGCCCAAAAATAGCCGTTCTAGAGCTGAAATTCAAACAGAAACATGAGCTGCACTCCACAGTGCAAACAGTTCGAACACATTATGGGCTCATCGTGTTCAATACTGTTTACAACATTTTTAATAGTTTCTATGTACTGAGGCGGACTGATAATGCCATACCACAGAGAAAAACCATGATTGGAATTGAGGCTACTGTAAGCATTATTTACTGTACAGTTCAGATGAGACATTGATTTCTGTGGTCAGCATGTATTAGTGTTACAAGTCCTACATTGCACAATGTAAATTAGCAGGGCAGAAGTTGGATTTGAACTAACACAGCAATTCTACAGTTTTAGGGAGAAATGTACCAATTCACTAAAACAGAAAATAGAGAAAAGTTTGAAAAGAAGAACAGAACTTTTATGATCCTACGGCTGCATTTTCCTCCTGGAGAAAAAGTTACATTAGATTAGACATTATGCTTCAGCACTGCACTGGAACAAAACCTTTAAATCAGTACTTGAGACTAAAGGGCGATTGCTAATCTATGCAAATAATAAAAGTCAAAGGAAACAAAGAGTAAATTGCTCATTATTCATTTAAAGGCAAAATCAATAAAGTGACATTAACTACACGAGCAGGCTGACTCATTAAATACGCTCAGACCATCTCCATTGAGGTCTGTTTATTGCTTTTTTTCTTTCTTTTCTTTGTCTTACATAACAAAGACCATAAAATGTTAAGAATCCATTTTCCTCCGATGCCTTCACACAGAAATGACATTCGTAAAAGACTATCAGGATTCATGCATGACGTCCACCACAATAGACATCTCTCTTTGTTTAGCTTCTCAACTATGTGACTTGTCACTGGCCTGCTGTAAACATATCCCCTTGACACTTACATGCACACACACATACAGCCCTCCTCTCCAATCCCACTCCAATTTCCACAGTGCTAGAGTACATTAAAGAGGTTTAAATACTTATGCCTGAATGCAATCTTTCCCTTATTACTCTGCTCAACTGAACACAGTACCCCATGCTTGATGAGTAGGACTGCTGTCGGGCTTAATGTTCACTTCAGTGTTCACACACACAAACAAACATGATTGTTTAAAGCCATAGAGCACTTGCCGGTGATTGAGGAGTGCATGCGCCCTCAACCAGGACTGAGGCCTTGGCTGCACATGCGCAGCCTTTTTGGTGAAGCTGTAATGAACATTTCTATATGCAAAGCCATGTCCATAAAGGAGAGTGCTTCAACAGCTATAAGCTCCAAAATGGGAGGATAGGTGATTACCAAGTGCTGGGGTTATCCAATGGAGGATTACTTAATGGTATTGCATCTCCATAATGTCATGGCAGCTACACAGCTGGAGGAGCTAGTTTTCTTTAACTTGTCAGCTGCTGTTCCAGCTGTTTGCAGATCATCTGCTTTGTGAAGTTGAATTTTCCTGTGTTGTTTTTCTGTTTCACTCTAAAGTTTTTACTTTTGTTCCCTGTGGCTCGAGGGCTGAAGCCAGATGAAAGTGACTGGGGTCTAAAATAAGCATGGTACCCACCATATATCCACCTCCAGGCTCTCCAGGTTCACCCTTAGGACCTGGAGGTCCCTGTGGCCCAATCAATCCACCGGAGTCCCCCTACAGACAGAAAGACAGACAGTATTCAGATCCTGAATGAAAGCAAAATGTCAGGCTGGCTCTGTCATCCCAACAATGCAAAGGATTTGCTGTATTATACACAAGCAGGTGAGCAAGGAGGATAAAGCAGGGCCAGACACCATTTACCTGGATCATTTTGCACATCTATATGTGTAAACATTAACATTTTTGTTAGAGGGGCAGCTTTTTCATGGATTCTTACAAAACCATCAATTTTAAGGTAGGAAATTGGTCTCCACAAGGCAGAGACAGCAGTGTCTGCTTTCTGTTTCCTGCCTCAAATATATTTGGTGACTCTTGCAGGGTAAGGATTGTCCAATTTCCCAAGGGAAGTAAAATGTCATGTTGGACTAGTAAATCCTGCAGTAAAAATAATTAAATACATTGTTTTTCCCAGAGCTGATGATGGAAGTAGGTAATGGGCAGTCCACACAGGCTGCTTGACCAACATTTGTGCATTGCAGAACCTGTTGGTTTTTATTTTGACAGGTTAGAACAGCCATACAGCTTCATCTAGATTTTTTTTTCTCTGCGTCATGTACACCGTTTTCAGGAAAATACACAGTAAAAATGATCTGTTGATAGTCATGCCAACATCATACCAACAACATGACAGCTTTCATTACAGTTTCATTGTCTATTTCAGCAGAATATGTCAGAGACATGAAAAAAAAAAAAAAAACAGGTGAGAGACTGCATTTCTCCAGTGCGCTCTATTTTTCTTTCTCTCTTTACTCTCTCTCCCTGCCACCCTTTCTATCAGAATAAGAGGAAAAACACACAGTGCTATTACATTGTATTATGGCCTAAGTGTGGCCTTTTCCTGGTTTTAAAAGCTGCATTACAGTAAAGTGATGTAATTTTCTGAACTTACCAGACTGTTCTAGCTGTTCTATTATTTCTCTTTACCCATTTAGTCATTATATCCATATTACTGATGATTATTTCTAAAAAATCTCATTGTGTTAATATTTTGTAAAAGCACCAATAGTCATCCCTACAATATTTTTGCCATATCGATAAATATTGATATAAAGGTATTAAGTCAAAAATATAATGGTTTTGTCCATATGACCCAGCTGTGTTTGAGATTTTAGGCTGTTAGAGGAAAATATATATAGTGAGATACACATTTTATTGTTGAATAGACTAAAAATATTGAGCTATTATTCATCAGCCATGTCACCAGCCCTGCTGCTTTCTGGTTGCAGCTCTTTTCTACTCTTCAAAATTCTTCTGCAAATTCAGTGTAGAAAGATAAGGCTGGCAGCAACAGCCACGCAGCAGAAATGCTGCCTGTGTGGACACCACGGGCGTGCCGGCAGCACCAGTTCAGTGAGGTGGCCATCACACCCAGGTACATGTGTGGGTGGAGTGTAAAGAATGTACCATCTCCTTTCCCTCTCTGTTGAACTGCACATGCACAGTATGTGATGGTGGGCGAAGACAAAGTTTATGAGCTGAAGTGCAAGCAAGCATTTGAGTTATCCTGGAAACAGGAGTTTAATTGGCTGGTCCTAAAGGATGTGGGCAAAACTATGTGTGGCACAGTTTGCTAGTTTGAGAGCAAGGTGGAAAAACGGGGTCGTTTTTCACAGACATGTCAAGTTTCTGAAATATGGTGCTGGAAAGCTGAGAGGCATGCAGGCAACTCCTCTTCCAGGGTGCTTGTATGAAACATGTAAGCTAAGGCAAGTCAGGTAACTGCTAAACTAATTACCACAGCATATCATGTTTTTTTAAAAAGCTAGTTACTAGTTCAAGTAGTTACAATTACCACTAATAAATAAAACAATTTGTACAGGGGCAGGTGAAAATTTCCACTGGCCAAGTGAAAAAGAAAATAGGCCAAATTTTGAACTCTATCTTGCACCAAAAAAAAAGAAAAAAAAAAGTTCCATCATGATTTATCCCACTTTTATTGTCTCTAACATCTTAGTGACATTGCTCTCTGGACTGCAGTGTCGGTCAGTTGATCCTCCACTTGATCCTCGTCTTGATTGAAAAATGTTTATAAATCCAGTTCATCTATTAGATGGATCGGCACAAATTTTGCACACGCATTTATGGTCCTGTGAGGATAAATCCTGCTGACTTCCCTGATGTCTCTACTAGTGGCACCATGAGGCCAAACTTAGTCTTTTGCTTTGCTTTCAGCAAAGAGCTTTAACATGGTTTTTGCGTGGATCAAACAAACAAGATATAACATGCTAGTTATTGAGCTATGGAGGAGCTGTTTGGCAGATTTATTCTATGTATCCACAGAGCTCGTGAAGTTAGACCCCCTGCTCCCAGTCTTTATGCTAAGCTAATTGTCTCCTGGCTCCAGCTTCATATTCCGCTTACAGACATTGCTTGTTTTTTCACATGTATTTATTCATAGACTACCACATGAATGTACAACCAGAACTGCCTCTTGCATCAGTATAGCAAAGATGACAAAGGAGGATTATAAATATGAATGGATGTAGGAGGCTTAAGCACTTTAGGTTTATTTCTCTGCCCTGGAGTGTAACAGAGTGACTCCAGTGGGTGGAGAGTCTTCGTTTATTTTGACAAGTGACAAACCCCATCAAATATGCATGTCAACTGCGCTCTTTTCCACTTTCAGCACAGTATTTGGAACAAGTCCTGCTGCAAGAAAAAAAAATTATGTACAAATAACAGAGTAGTCAGAGGCATCAAAGGCAAGAAACACAAAGTTACAACATGATTGAGGATGGCATGCAGGGCGAGTAATCTGAAAGGTGTCTTCACAACTTGTCTAGCATGTTCAACCTGTGATAAAACATCATAGCTTTATATTTTTCTTTGAGGTGAGAACTTGATTTGAAGTTTACCTACCTTTTCTCCTTTCAGGCCATCTCTCCCAGGCACCCCTCCCTCCCCTGGCGAGCCCTGTAAATAGTGGTGAAAAGAGACACATCTATCACCAGGCCTTCATCTCCTCACACACATTTATCTCCTCCTCCTCACTGCTTCAGCGGGCTGCCGTGTTCCAACATAATTTCCCTTAGCCAGGATTTATGAAATGCCTCTTTTCCCTCCCTGCTTTTGAGTAAAGACAGATGCTCATTACCGAAGCAGGTGTGGAGAACAGATTGGGCCTCTGCCTCCGTTCCTGGCATAAAGCGCTTAGATTTGCCTCTTTCCACTAATTAATTCTTAAATTTGATTACTGATCGTCTGTGTAAAAATTCTGGACTTTTCTTCCTACTTCCTCTCTGTCTCTGCCTGTTGACGTTTATCTGTTTATCTGTCTCTTTCATTCTGGCAGACTGACTTAGAGAGTAGAGGATATGGCAAGGTGATAGAAAAAGCAATGAGAGGAAGGAAGGCTTGACATGAAGTGCTAGTGTCTAGTGCCAATATACTTACTGGCTCGCCCGGGAGTCCTGGGAGTCCAGGCAGGCCTTGCTTCCCCTGGCAAAACACAAAGGAAAACCAATACTTTGGGCTATTTTCTCCTTTGTCTGGTGACAGAATTGTCTGGGCTTTCAAATGTTATTGCCCAGCCAGCTACACTGTAGACACCAACTTTCAAGAGTATTTCAAATTGCAGTGTTGTCTAAGTGTTGCCCCTGCTGCCTTAAAAAAAACATGGTTAATTTTATGACAATTGCAACAGGTTTACATGCACATATCATTTCAAATAAAAGCTTACATCTTGGTTATATTTTAGACCAGCTGTTTGTATGCATTCCCCCTTTTGACTCATTGTCTTTGTATATGTGGATGAACTGAACGATCCTCATAACATATTACCATGGAAACTGAGCTTATGTCAAATGATAATGGAGAAAAGAAGTACACAAGCATCAGTTTCCTGGCTGCTATCTTTATATACACCTTTCCAGGACTGGGATGGAAGAGGTGCATTTCTATCAGGATTCCTACACCTTTTCAAAGTAAATTCAAGCACTTTTCAAGCAACTTACAGCTGTGCTAAATTATATATGTGTGTGTATATACTGTATATATATATATATATATATATATATACACACATATATATGTATATATATATATATATATATATGTATACATATATGTATATGTATATGCTCAAAATGATTAGGTCCCATTTCATTTTCTCATCACATTAAATCAGATGTTATTGTACTATAGAAAGGTGATGAATTGAAGGAAAACAACAAATTTGCATGTGTCACCTGTCTGTAAGCAGACTTGGCACCCTACAACATGCGCCGATATAAAACACTCCGACAACTCCTTCAAAGACAATAAAATCCTTTAAAAAAATCGTTTTAAACCCAACGCTCATTGAAACAGCAACCTCCTGGCATGTTGTTGTCTGTCGTTGTTTACTGTTTCATCAGAGGGCGACGAATCAAAAAAGACTGACAGATCACACTACCACACGTGCAGAGTGGGAAGCAAGGCTCAAGCAGGGTTGTCATCATTTTATGTGAAAGGAAAAAACACTTAGACCCTGCCTTTTTAAAATTTCTTAATCTAAAAAGTGAACAATTCAGTCAGAGAGAGATTAATTTTGAAAATAATGCAATTACAATTTCAAGCAGTTTCAAGCACTTATTCAAACACTTTTCAAACCTTGTACATTAAAATTCAAGTATTTTTAAGGATTTCCAGCACCTGTAAGAATGTTGTACCAGTTGAGTATTTTATAGTAATTCAACAAATCTAGTTCAACAGAATACTAAATTAATACTTACTTCATTTCAGTGAGTATGTATATTTTTTGGTATATTTTAAATGAAATGAAATGAAATGTTAATATTTGTCCCAGAGGGTATTAGTGGTGCAGCAAGCATAAAAGCACAGTATTTAAACTAAGCATTAGCTTGTTACAAGTGTAATATGCAATTATCCATTTGCATTCATCTCCATACTCCACTTATACATATCCTGTTATTCTGGAAATATTGCAATTATTACCATGGGAACAGAACTTTCACCAAAACCAGCTGAGGAAACAGGTGAATTTAATGAGATGTTCACCTTCCATTATGCTAATATTGGCCTGAACCAGCTGTTATGATCAAGTTTTAAATTTTAGTTGATTTTTTTATGACACAAGTTAGTATTTTTCATTACGCACACATAGGCCGACATACACAAACATGCACACACACACATGCACGCGCACACACACACACACACACACACACACACACACACAGGACCTATAATATAAGCATTAGAGGAGAGATGAGTGAGTGATGGGGCCCCAAGCAGATAGAGGTTTGGTGCCTTGCTCAAGGGCACCTTGGCAGTGCCCATGAGATGAACTGGCACCTCTCCAACTACTAGGGTTGGGATTTGCTTCTAAGTATCATGATTGGCCTTTTTACAATCCCTGGATCAATTTTTTGATTGCTGAATCATTTTTTTCTTTATATAATTAAGTAGTGCTTAGTCTGTTAGCTCAATCCTAACGCATTATGGGAATTCCCATTAGTTAGTGGCATATATTTCCTCTGCTCTGTTGAAATGACTTCACATTGCTAACTCAATCTGTGACTCTGGCTTCAACCCTCCACACTGAAGAGCTACAGCAACCTCAAAAGGTCAAATCTCACATTTGTATTTTTCATGAGCGCAACTCATTTTGGCCCTAAATCTTATTTGCATCTTATTTATTATTCTTAAAGCACTAGCCTGCTGAGCGAGAACAGCTAAATGTAGCAGTTCAAAAAATATTTTATTTGCTACTTTGATAATTAGTATAGAAATGATCCTGCTGGTCTCGTGTTAGACAAAATGCAATATTCAGTGCAAACAAAAATCGCATTACTTATCAAATTGGCACCTCTATATCATGATAATAGTGTATTGTCCCAGCCCAACCAGTCTTTGAATCATGGCCTGTACTGGACTTGAACCTGCCACCCTCTGGTTCCCTAGCCAAGTCCACATGGACTGAGCTACTGCTGCCTCAAGAGAATAATGTTCCAAATAACAACCTCAAAGATATTAATAAGCTCAAACTCTTACAGATCTTTCAGATTTTTTTCCCACCTAAACGTGAGTAGCCTTTGTCTTACGGTTGTTTATACTCAGCAGGATTTTAGATGTCCCATTTGATCTCCTGTAAGCGACACAGCAACATGACATCAGGATAATATAGACTCACCTCTGGCCCTTGATCTCCCTTTAGTCCTGGCGGTCCCATGTTTCCCTGTTACATCGTCAAAAAGGTTGAGTGAGAGGTTAAGGGAGAGGCAGGAAAATGGAAGAGAAAACCATCAGACTTTTCACTTGAGATTCTTTTTTGGTCACAGTAACTCTAGACCATACACAACTGAGAGAAAGGCTGTAGTATCTATTGGATTTCTTTCTCAATTCAAGATACAGTAGAACTGCTGTGCATCAAAAGTTTGAAGGAGAGGCATAAAAGAGAAGGAGTAAAGGTCCACTTTACTCTCTGAAAGAGAATTACTTTGGTGTGTTTGGTGTAGTGTATGCCCTCTGACAACAGCTTTAAATAGATACTTTAAGTATCTTCTATAGCATGTTGCAGGGCCACTGTTGAGTTCAAAATGTTTTATACACAGAAATCATCTCATCATTTTCTACAGTATAAAAAGGCTTTGACCAACAAACTGTACACTCTATATACAGCTCTAAACCTGTCTTCATCAGTGTTGCGCAGACATAGTGAAGGGCCACACTGAGTGGTTCTCAACTTATCGTGATGGAAGCGCATATCAGTGCTCAAGTTTTTGTGCAAGTGCTAAGTCTTCAACAAGTTACCTTGGCGCCTTGCGGTCCTTGAGCTCCTCTCTCCCCCTGTAGAAAGTGAAGGAGATAGACAACCATCATTTCTCAAGATGTGCATAAAAGACAACAGTCAAGTAAGCCATTCCTCTTGCTGACGGGGTAAGGTTAAAAAAAAATTTTCCTCAAGGACCTTTGTGAAGTTAGCTTTCATATCGTGTGAAGGTTAAGAACACGGAGGATTTCCTTTGCCAAGTTTGCTTCTTTGTTCTGAGAGTGTGAATATAATCAAACAGCAACTTTCCCCCCCCAAAAAAAATCACCTCTGAGAGACCATACACAACCTTTATTTCCTCCATACCACTTAGACTTATCATGGTCGTATTTGGTATTGATGTCAACCATAATTCTTCTTTCACCAGCAGATCCCTATATCTCTAAACTTAATTTTCTTTTTCTTTATCATTTAGCTGAGATTTTTTTTTTATGTTGGGTAAATAACTACATCGGTGGCCTTTGTAATCTGCTTGCTGCAAGTAGATGCATCCATTGTTTTACGTGT
The DNA here is from genome assembly GCA_027495735.1 of Lutjanus campechanus. NCBI lineage: Eukaryota > Metazoa > Chordata > Actinopteri > Lutjaniformes > Lutjanidae > Lutjanus > Lutjanus campechanus. The sequence continues at coordinate 32,703 of JAJHUR010077407.1, read as the reverse complement.
CCAAACAATAATTGTGCACCAATGTATTCTGTGCTTCACCTCTGCAGAGCACAGAGCCGACACCGAACTCTGAACAGCAGGTGATTTTCAATTGTTCTTTCCAAAATCAAATGTCAATGCGGCTTTTGTTGATGTTACATAAGCAAAAGAAACATTTTTCATGCTGTGTCAGGAGTCAGATGTTAATACTACTGTAGTTTCTTTTGGTTGAACTATCTTTACTGAGGAATATTGATGAGGGAAATAGTTACCTGATCTCCTTTTTCTCCCTTTTGGGTCCCCTGCTTCATTTCATCCTCAAAAACAAGAGAAAACAGATCACTTCAAAATTTGACTCAAGTGTACCTCATGTACACCTTGAAGAGAAGTACATAACCAGAGAAAATGATATACCATACATAAACATTTCAAGTCTAATGATATAAACATCTCCTTACAGTTCCAGAGAGTTGTCTTAATCCGTGAGCTGTCATCACCTAGAAGTAATGAAAAAGACAGTGTGTTCTGCACAGTCCTCACTGAACTCACAATTACTGCAAATAAAAAAACCTATATGCTGCTGATTGTTTTTAAATTCAATATAAGAGTAACAACTTCTTGATTCACAAACATATATGTTCCACATGAATCTCTTTTTAGCAATATGAACCAATGTTTTATTCGAAAAAAAAAATCACTATTTAGATTGAACGTATTTCTTTCATATCTTCAGTAAAGCTCTGGAATGGGGTGACAGGACCTACTGGGCAAAGTGTTCTAAAATAAAATTATATGAAATGGAAGGAGCAAGGTCAAGACAGCTAAGATGGACTGATGCCTGGAACTACTACATGAGAAGAGCAGAAATGTGCACATGAAAAATCCCAAATTAAAGCAGCAATGGCTAAGATTCAAAGTGTTTCTGCAGAGCCACTTGATCCTCATATCATTCTTTGTATGGGAAACAGATTAAATCAAAGGCCTCATTTACACCTGGAGTAGACCTTTTTTGCAGCAGCCGTATTGATATGAAACAGTAGGGTAAACACAAGTGTTACCAATCATACTAATTAAGGTCCCGTTGAATTTAGTGTAGCAGAGCCTTTCCACTGACTATCTGATGTGAATGGAACTTTAATTAGTATCATTGGTAACACCTGTGTTTACTATTTCACATCAAAACGGCTGCTGTGAAAAAGGTCTATTATCATAAATCATGGCGGATCAGAATACTATCTGACTAAATAGAAATATAGGTGTAAATACACCCAGGACACACTGAGGATTAATTGTTCTTAATTGAATTTTTTTTTTTGACGTACAGTAATGACCGCATTGAACACAAGCCTACATGCAAATGCATTTGCATAGGCAATGTCTAGCTATTTAATACATGATCTATGGTTAAAGCAAGTTGTTTCCCTCCACCCCATCCTTCCCAGACTCGAGGAAGCTCAGGCAGGCTCCTGAAACACTGCAAGAGTGCAAGACGCGCACACCATCATAAATTGGAAATAACAAGCGACGACAAGTCCTACACAGTAGGTTAATCAATTGTTTATAACTGTCAATTGTCTGTCAATCAAAAATTAAGCCTGTTATCCTGAAAACAAAAGCCACTCTGGACTTTAAAGTTAAGTCACTGTCTGTTTCACTGCCTGACATGCACTAATAACATATTGTGCAATTTAACCATTATAAACATCTACTCCTTCTACGAGATTATTAATGATTTGCTACGACTCATAAACTGACACTCACTTATTTGGCGAACCTTCAGCATTAATTCAAACTCTAATTAATGTGAAACGAGCAAACTAAAACTGCCTGAAAGAGAAATTTCAAAAGAGGACACCATAGCAGTAGTGTTGTCGACAGACAACTTAACATGTTCTCTTGATCTCTGATGACATATCATGGGCATTTTATGATTTATAAATATATTTCAGATTTCTCCTTTAATCTATAAATGTATATACAGAAACTTGCGTTCAATATTCCAGTGGTCTAATGGCCTTTTCCGCCACTTTAAAAATAAAGTCCACAAATGCAGCATAACAACGGCCACAACAGACCCTTTTCACAGCAGCCATTTTGACATGAGATAGCAGAGTAAACACAGATGTTACCAATGACACCATTTAAGGTTCCATTCCATTCAGGTCAAACAGAGACAGGGTGCTGCTACTGTGCATGCTGGTTCACTGGAAAGGCTGTGCTACACCGAATGGAGCAGGACCTTAGGTACTATCATTTGTAACACCCATGTTTACCCTACTATTTTCTATCAATATGGCTGCACTGAAGAAGGTCCATTATTCGTACATAGAGACATTGTATTGGCCTTTGTATTGTACGTCAGCATTGCAACCATATTGGACTGGTCAAGGCTGTAAACACTTGTAAACAATTTATTTGGATAAAAAGCACTATAATCTTTATATTTCTCGACAGACTTCAGTGAATCTTTATTTACAAGGGTCTGTGCGCTACATGGAGTAAATTAGAGCAAAATGTGTAGAACATAGGATAGTATAACCTGGCTCATTGAAATCGGTTGAGAAATGTAAACATGATTATATTTTAGGCTGGAGACATAATAGCAGGCAGCACAGTTACATCTAGAAACAATCTGGATATGAGATGCACACTACAATGTTGGTGCAAACTGTGCAAAAGGGTTTAAAAGTAAGACAAGTGTTTAATGTCCAATGTGTTAAAACTGAGCAAAGCAATCCAGAGAGAAAATCTAATTATCTATCTATAATCATCAGAACTCATTACATCTGAATGTCCTCAGGCCCTTTGTGGTGTGTTAACCACATGTTTCACCCTTGTATGCAATTAGAACCAGTTCAATCTTGGGTGGTTTTAGTATAATGATAAGAGAAGCAAGAGACAGTAGAAGCAATCTTGGAATTGAAAGCCATATCCAGGTGGGGAAAGTGCCCCAGTGGCACTTTGACATTGGTTTCTTCCCTGTGTTTTTTTCCAATTTAGGATTTTTATTCTTTGTTTCCTGATAAACATGTGCCTGTGAGCCCTTTGAGGCTGTTGCTGTGATTACTGGCTATACAGTACAAATAAACATGACATGAAGTGCTTCCTTTAGCAGCTTGTTCAAAGTAACCTTCAGTAAGTTACTGAATCCCTCACCGTCCCAGAGGAGCGTCTGCATAATCAGTCAACCTTCAACCTCAGTCACTCACCAAAGCAGCTGCTGTCAATTTTCTCTCCTCAGATGCTGAACAATATCTCAGTTCCATCAGCATGAGACCAGATCAGAAAATTCTGCCAGAATTTTACTCAAACGCAGTGAAATACTGCAAAGAACTTTTCACTCAACATAACCTGGAATAACAGATTCAGTTTAATAGATTGTAAAACTCTATTGTAAAGCAATAACACCGGCAGCAATAAAAACAGGACCGTCTCAGAGCTGAAAAGACTGTTTTGCCACGTTAAGGGCGGTGGGGGAAGTGATGGCCGTGCATGCCTGTAAGCCCGCTGCTCCTCCCTGTCACTAATAAACAGAGGCACAAGAAGGTTTATGAAGGGAGGGTAATGATCTGAACCCTTGCTTCTGCTGTGTAAGGGAAATCAATGCTTAACTGCCAAAATTATCTGCCACGGGAAAGCAGAGAGCACAGACAGAGACTGGTACTAAATATTCAAACAGCCTCATTTATCAAATGACTGTTTTCCCCTCTGCTGTATGCTATGGTATACATCTCCTATATCCTGTGTGGCCTTACCTCACTACGCAACAATGAACACAACCGAGTATTTCTTTTCTTTTTTATCCTTCTCTCACAGTTGAAATGAAATTTAGGGAAAGGAGACAACTATTCAAAAATAATTGCAAAGCAAGACCTCAATGTTTTGAACGGGCATTAAAACCGCCTACATTGATATCTATTCTTATTAAAGGAGCAGACTTTTTGTTGGTTAGACAGAAACCAGTGAAACCAGTGGAGAGCGAGTGATATTTGTTCGCTGTGTAATTAAGTTGTCTAATTTCCATATGAATCACTCGCTAACAAGCAATGAGAATGAGAATAAGAATGAAAGCCATCAAACTTTGTTTCCAAGCTCATGTCTGAAGCCTTCAAAGGCTCAATAGGCAGCAGATATCTAGAACAAAACCCATTAGGACAGAGTCATCTAAATGTCAGACCCCTCACTTTGTGACACGTGGGCTCCAGCACCATGTTTGCATTTGACACTTTTTATACTTTGAATTTCTATTTTTTTAAAAAGGGGCTCTCATGGTTGCAGCATGTCTTTGGAGTCATTACTGCCCCCTCATAGAGCTTTAACTGATTTGTCACAGTGCGTTTTTGACTTTAAAATGTCTAAGCGATGAGTTCTATCATCACCAGCACCGCCCACTCTGTGTCACCTTCAGCGTACATCAGACAACCACCATGACGTCAGGGCTTCTCTTCCGTTTTTATCTGCTTCTCCACTAAAAGCAGCACCAGTGTCTTCCAACAACACTCTTCTATAATTTACAATTATGAACATTATGAACAGGTCATGTGCTGCATGCCCCCCATTAATTCACACTATAAAGATTTTTTTTTTTGTGCACAGCCAAAGATTACGACATCAGTGGATGATAGCCAGTGCAAATGTTTTAATTTGATACTTGATACACAGGAAATCACAGTTCACAGCTCTCAAATGATGAGAGCAACCCATCCGCAGTGGTCATGCCACCAAAGCTTTTTAGGTGAAAACAACCACCCTAATTTGACTAATACAAATTCTGAGGCCTTTGCCAGTTTAAACACATAAAAAAAGAGAACGCCATCGCTTTTTAGCTATTAGGAGCCCAAATCTTCTGGCCAGTAAGGTGAAGAATTAAGCTATGTCTTTGCCATTTGATGATCTGCCTCCATCAGAGTAAACAAATCTGACATACAGCTACCTTACTGAATAATCAGCCAATGTATATCTGGGACATCTGTCCCTTTTTATGTCATTAAGACACGTTATTTTGCTGTTTTGGTACTGTTGAACCAAACACTAAGACTCCTCTGATTCACTTTGATCTATGGACAAATTTATTTAATAACATAATTAAGTAACTTGTGATAAAGTGGTTGTATGTTTGTGGCATGGCTGTGGGACATGACGTATGGCTGCTCTCATCAATGCCTGTGTAAGCTATGTTCTGCACATTTCTATGCTGTACTAGTTAAAGAAACACTCACTGGGAGCTTCCTGCCAAATATCGATGAGTTAACTACCTGAAAAAAAGAAACAAGGAAGCTCTTTTCAAATTCAACGCAGCTGTTCTAAAAATGCTGCCCATGTTTCGTGTCCTTTATCAACACTCATCCACTGTTTTCTCTAAAGATAGAACAAATTTGCAGGCTTGTCAAAGAATGGAAATTGGTTCTAAAGATACATGCCACCATGTTGGAGGTGTGATAGGAAAGGTAAACACTGTACTGCTGTTTCTTTTTCCTGGTCCCCACATTTTTCATAGTAGGATGGGAACAGCTTACTGATGCACAAAAGTTTGACACTTTTGCCCACAAGTTGGTTGCAGAGAACCAAGCACTAATGCTCAACATGTAACATGTAACAGATTACATGTAATGGGATTATGTAATTAGGTAATTGTAATCCATTACAGTAAAAATGGAAATTATTAGCAGGTATATACTGTGCAGTGTGCACACATTGAGCACTTTATGGATCTCACAACACCACTCTCTCACAGCCAAGTCATTATTATGGCCTCAATTGAAAATTTCTTTGGAAATTTCAACATTATTTGTCTTAAAACCAGAATACAATGACATCACAGTACAGCAACAGTTCTGCTGTCAGCTGTGAAAATGCTGTCATCACCCAAGAACTCAACGTCTTATTTAAAGAATCATTTACAGGAAAGACAAACAGCTAACATTAGCAACACAGACCAACCAATAATATTGGCTACATGGACCAGTTTATAATGTTAGCTATACAGACCATTCACAGACATTGGCTACACAGATAACTGCTAATGCTACACAGAAATCCAGTGAACTAACTAACCTGTCAATACAACTGCTGAAAAATATTTTGGGATTGTGGGTGATGATGCTGGTGACAAGGATGGTGTGTGGCAAGACATAGTTATTATTATTATTATGAATAATTATGTAATTTTACTTGAGGCTTGAGTCTTAAGTTTGAGTGGCATACTTTAACAAAGTGCACTTAATAATTACCACTATAACTGGGCAAACCATAAACCTAACAATGAACATAAAACATTATATTAGGCTCAACAATTTCACAATATTTAGTATTAAGATAATCCAAAAGTAACAGAAAGTGATCAAGTTACGCTATTTTAATATTGTGATACTCTGGTTACATTAATTGTATCAGAATACATTTTTAAAGTAACCCTCCTGACCCTGCTTGGTGGTATTATAATTTCTTTTACTCATCCAACATGGTGTGGTGTCCCTTATCATAAAACGTTAATAAAACCTCATCTCAAAATGATATTCTGTCAGGTGGGTTTTCACCAATAAATTGTACTTACAGGACCAGGAGGACCAGGGGGACCAGCATCGCCCTGAAAATAAAACAGAAACAAAAAAAAAATCAATCACTACAGACTGATAGACAGAGAGACAAACAGACAGCGACAAAAGAAGGAGAAAATAGAAAAAAAAAAACAAGTAAAAAGAAAAACACAGCACATACACAGCATAGAAATGCACTCGAGAAACTACTTCTGAAAGCAAGTTGCCACAGGTGACCGTGAGCAGCTACATCAATGGGTTCTGGAGCAACAATAAAGGAGGCAATAACATGACTAGACTTCAGAGAAAATACAGTCCAACTCAAGTGATGTGAGAGAGGCCATGAGATGAGTGGAAAGAAAACATTAAAGAAGTCTGGTTAAAAAGCATACTGTGATGGTGTACATTTCATGTGCATCATGTAGAATGTTGCTGTACTTATCTCGTGCATACACATATACTGATACTGTGTATAACCCTCTGTAATGGGTGCATTGGGTGCTCCAGGGAACCGTACAAGCTTCTTAATTGTGATGCATTGCATTTGGGTGCCTCCATTCTTCCATTCATAATTTACAAGCTATAACTTTCGTGCTTTTAATAAAACAAGAACACACAGCACAACATCTGCGTACGTACAGTGCTATAAACAACTAAAATGCACTCAGAGAATGGATGCTGTACTTTACCAAACCTACAAAATCCTCCTAAATTTTTAATTTTAATAACAGAAAAGGTTCAGAAGTTTTTAATCCTCATCTAGATCTGGATCAAAATACACATGATGATAGACAATCAAGCTGAATATCTAAATCCTTAGAACATAAGGGCTTCGGGGTTTAAATAAACAAGTCACACTACTGATTTCCAATAAACCATGGTTTATTCTCACATTATGTGCACAGTTTTGACTATCTTGTTATCTTTAGGTAAAGTTTTTTCTCATGCTAGTGGCATTGCAGTCCATCACTTGGGTCCAGGGGAAATATCACAGTTTGATGAATTGCAACGACATTTTATACAGGCAATCATGGTTCCCAGAGGATGAATCTACTGACTTTTGTGATCCCATGACTTTTCATCGAGAAGGTCACTTAACCTGTGAAATACCTCAAGATCTACTAGACAGATTAGGACACAGTTGTACATATACAGTCACAGTGTCTAAAAATTTACCCTACCAACTGTGGTGATCATTCAATTTTTCGTCTCGTGCCACGATGGAGTTGACATTTATGGGTTGAGTGAAATGTCTCGACAAATATATTTGATGGCTTGCCATGAAGTTTGTTTCATACATTCACGTGTCCCTAAGGATGAATTGTAATCACTTTGGTGATGCAATGACTTTTCATCAAGCGACATCATACTCAGATTTAATTACATGATACCTGCTCAGAATCAGCATGGTAGTAGCATGTTAACATGGAGACATGAACATTCAGTTCAAAGCACCACTGTCACAGTGCCCTAGCACAGGCATGCAGAGTTGACAGCATGGCTCCAGTATGGACTTTTAGACCTGTTTTTCAATCAACTGAACTAAAATTCCTCCCTTTAAATGAGCCTTTTTTCAATCTTTTGCTGTGGATTAATTGTGCAAAATGCAGAATTATGAGTCACGGCCATTCAAATCTATTGCACTGCTCTGAAATGCTATCTGATTCATATAGGACTGTCCAGATCATATGAATTTCATAGAAACTGCAGAGTTCAAGAATGTCGACAATTTATGTATAACAGGCAGTAACTACGGGGATTCAGAAACCATTTGTCTATCTGTTATGTACTGATTTCTATGGAGATTGCTAAGTGAATCTGTGTAATGAGTTAGAATTCCCACAGTAAAGAAACTATTGGGAGTTACCTGAAAAAATGGGTTAGGGTTAGGGTTAGGGTTAGGTGTGCATTGAAAAATGGTTTTGTGGTGGCACTGTCTGCACAAACAATATGTTCCTTGTTGACCCAATTTTATTTTTTTTGTTGACACAGTATTGCTGCTAAGTGGCAGGTAGACAGAATTAAATAAAGGCAGATGCTATTTGCACCCAGGGTGGAATAACACATGTGGCTATTTATGCCCATGTGTATATAGCCTAGCAAGACAGAGACAAGCACACAGGTTTCTGGAGCCAACAACTTTTTTTGCACCCATGGCGTAAACAGGCAATGTGGTTATTCACACCCACATGGCAGAGACAAACCATGATCTTTTCCTAAACTTAACCAAGTAGTTTTGTGGCGAAATTATGAGTGAAAACTGAACATAATAATTTTTAAAAAGTCTAAAAGTTAAGTGAACACTTTTAAGTGAAACTTCTAATTTCACTCTAGGCCAGGAGTCAGCAGCCTTTACTATCAAAAGAACCATCCTCGGCCAAAAAACAAGAAAATCGGTCCGGAGCTGCAACTATTAAGCTCTCTGTTTTCCTCGGGGACTTTTCTTTTTTTGGATCTGTCACCCGAAGCTAGCCTAAGGACACCGAAGACTAGCCGTCAGCAAAATTTAGAGAAAAAGGGGCTGAGTCATTGACATAGGATATGATGCACAATTTAGTTAACAAAATATTAAAACTTTTTTTTTTTTTAATTCTGTGTAAAGGCTAGTGTAAGAATCACTTTAGGCCTGCAACAATGATAAATGAAAAGTTTTGTAGAGTCTTGTACAAGAACTGTTATTCATTTCTGTTGATTTTTTTGTTAAGGCCACCAGGAGCCAATGCAGAGGGGCAAAAGAGCAACATGTGACTCTGGAGTCACAGGTTGCTGACCCCTGCACTCGACTCATAACTTAAGTTTCTTAGGATGGCATATAAATGTTGATCTCCCATGGTAGAGTACTGCACTTAACCCAGTCATCTACTGCAGCCTGTTATTTATGGGAAACTTTTTGCTCGTTATACCTAAACTATGGTGGTCAGGTGCAAATAGTTGAATAGCTGTCATGTGTGTATTCTCACTCAGGTGCAAGTGGACACTGATACATAATAAAGTATATTTTTTTGGAATCAGTTTAGTTAGGTTTGGCAAAAAAAAAAAAAACTTAGTCAGGTTTAGGAAAAGATAAGTAAATGGTTTCCATAGTGTAAATAGATTCACTGGCTATTCAACCCCAGGTGCAAACTGCATCTTCCTGAAATAAAAGAAATAAAGGCATAACTGAAAACCATAGCCTTGGTTCTGTGCCTCCTGCAGGGTGTCTCGGAAGAACAAGGCAAGATAACTAACTCAAAAGGTTTAGCCTCTGAATTCTGTTATCATACCAATTATATCGCTTGAACTACCTTACCTCCACCACCTCTTCCTCTGCTTCTTTCAGCACTGCTTCTTCCATACCACCCCCCAACCGCTCAACCCCCCTCCCCTAACACACACACTCATTCTGTGAGTGTGAGCGCACACACACTCACACTCACAGAGTGTGAGCTCTGTGTGTCTCACAGAGCACAAACAGAGGGAATCATCATGTATGACACTTGACATTGATGTGACTTACTTTTTGTCCTTTCATCCCACCGGTCCCCTCAGCACCTGGCTGACCCTGTGGGAGGAGGCCTTGGTTAATGACTCTGTAACACGATGGCATTGTAAATGTCACTGCAGGAAAATACGTACAGGGTCTCCTTTCTCTCCTTTCTCCCCTTTTCCTACCGGGACTCCAGACCCACTGTTCTCCCCCTGTATGTGGACAGAGCAGATCACTGACAGTGACTGACAACAAAGTCAGGGCAAACGGACAGAAAGCTCAGAGAGTGAAGCTGAGCCAAAGACAGATGTTTTGAATAGGTAAACAGAAAAAATGGTAATCATGGTGGGAAAAAAAAGAAACACTGTGAGACTCATGGCTTTATGAGACTATAGTGTGGTAAGTCTAGCAGGATAATGAAAAACTCAAGCCCCTGTTGCATTGCAGCACTTTCCCACATTTCCATGTTAAAATCATTCCCCTGTCTGCCAATAGATGGCACTTTATGACTGCTTATGAACTGTCCTTAAAACATTTTAATAGGATTTCTTCCTGTCAGTTATGTGGAGAATACTCTAAGTAAACATAGCTGCAAAACAAATCTACTTGCACCTTGGTCAAGACACACAGTGAATGAATAATTGATGAATTAAAATAAAGATTTGTGATAGAACTCTAAGATTTTCATAAAGATGTAAGCAGGAGACTCTTCATACTCTATGCATTCCCCACCTTCTTATTACCAGCTTTGATTTCAGCCACACAGCACAAGTGTGTCAAAAAATTACCCAAATGCATCTGGAGCAGGAGAAATGCGGGTTTCACATCTACTGACACACTTAGTAAAGCTCACTTTTGATTTTTTTATTTACTTTTTCAAACAGTAGCACGCATAACAGAGAACAAAAATAAGGTTGTTCATTACAGATTATTGTTGTTTTGTGTGACATGTGTGAAGATTTGTAGAGAACGCTTCAGATACTCTGGACATCTGTTTAGCAATATGAGAAGACAGAGAGAAATCTGAGAAAGGTTGCAGCATATTTGCACGGTCCTTAACAGCGCCTGGACTTTAACAGATAATAATCGCCGTTTGTTTTCGGCCCCTCCCCCATTCCTTTGACTTGCTAACGGCAGCCGCTGTGATACCATTTATTTAATAAGATATAGTCACTGTTTCCACATCCAAATTACGAGCTGTTATTAAGTCAGCAGACTGCCACCATGTATGAACAGATGGATTGTCCTATTAATATTTTAGGCGGGGACGACGGACTAGTGACAAAATTGACTTTGAGTACTAATTAAATTCTGTACAGCTTTATCAACCACATGGGATCTCACGAGTTTACCACCATAATCTTACCAATTATATCACTGTTGTCATGCTATCAGTCAGTGGGTCTTTACAATACAGGCTGCTTGCAATACAGTTTCTGTCTTACAGTAACTGTAAACCATATACTATACTGCTACCCCACTGCAGAGGCAGCTTGGTGAGTTATGACTGACATTAAATGTAAATTGCATTCTGGCATAGACTCGTGGCAAAATATTTCTGCCGTTATCATTGTTAGATCTCCATGTAAGATCAATCAAAGTCAATTTATTTGGCAGAGGGGTATGTAACAAGTTAATAAACCTTTCAAATGAGATTAACTGCAGCACGGCCAGTATTTATCCAGATTATCACTGTATTTACACAACGTGTAAGACCAGCGTGTATAGGACGGGGAGCTGCTCCACCTGTGGAAGTCTGTGGGTGATGTTGACTTTAAGGCACCTCGAGTCATCAAATTGCAATTAAGCCTGTCTACATCCCTCTCCGTCTCTCCATCAATATCTGCAGCGTTCTGTCAGAGCCCGTTTGAGGCTGTCAGTGGGAGATACAGTTATGGAGATGTGATTCATGAGAACACCGTCTTCCCAGCACATCATTCACCGTGCAGACCCTTTTTTTTTTCGCTTTAAAACATTCACACTCTGCTGAGTGAGCGAGAGGGGGCTCGGCTCACACAGATGTTACACGAGCTGCAGTTTAGTCAAACTCACGTGTGTTTTGTCCAAGCTAAAAAATGCACAAGGACGGCCACTGAGAAGTGGGGGGAATCTCTGATGCTGCTCAATTATTACTGCTCATGGAAACTGATGCTTTCCATCCCTCTCTGAAGTATGACAGTTTAGCTTGTCTCACTTATCATGTTGGATTGTGTAAATTCCTTTTAAATGCATGGCTATACTTGTTTCACTTCAGCAGATTCAAATGTGAAGCGATTCTCTGAGACAAGCAAGTTTTCCTGTCATCCACAGCAAGCATGAATTTATAATGACAAAGCGAAGATGTATCCGTAATGTAAGGGCATGACTGATTCATGGCAAGGCTGGCATGCACATTTAATGAGCATTGAAACACACATTTAGAGCACTAAAACAATGCTTCTCAGCACCACATCTCTACATAACATAAGTCAGTGTTCCTAAAACAAACACTCTGCTCACATGCTAGAATCATGACGCAACCTTTAATCTAATCTCAAATGGCTAGCTTTGGTCTCCTGCAGGTGTTACTCTACCTTTCATCATTCTAAATTTAGTTGAATGTTGTAAGTTACACCAAGCCTAGAAGCCTCTTTTAAGAAAAAAAAAACAACTTGTAGACTTTAACACAAATTGTCATTCAACCCAGTGAGCATTTTTCCATTTAAAAGACATTTAAAAAAAAACAGCTGTGGTCATCAGTGAAAAGACGTTCAGAATAGGTGAAAAAGTTTTTTCACTGACTATTTGAAGGCGTTGATTGAACATTCACATTTAGACCATATTTCACTGGGAACCGTGACAGTTTTCAACCTCTTCAATGTGCAAATAATAGTCAGTCATCACTTTGGAGCCAAACTAAGAAACTACACAATTCCTCAGCTGGAAGCCAGAAAAAAAGTCACCACACACAGAAATTGAACCTAAATGCCTTGGTGACAGTCCTGTCTTTAACCCACTCATCCACCACATCTTTCTGTAAACTAATAGCTACTTTGTCACTGTTTGTACTATGTCCCATTATTACATTGATATTGTGATATGAGTCTAAATATTGTCTTAGATTTTAGATATCGTTATATCATTATTTAAGATACACGTGTTGAGGAGTTATGGATGAGGATGTTATTTTAGAAAAAACATATCTTCGTAGTAATAAAAACTGTAACCAATTAGCTTAAGTACTTGTGCATGCACATTAGGGGTGAGAATCTCTCGGCACGTCACAATTCGATTCAGTTTGATTCAGTTCCAATTCAGAGGGCTATGACGTGATTGTTAAACGATTATCAATATAACATAATGCATCAAAATTTTAAGCTTTTAATTGTATCCACCTGCAGTTGCTCACACTCAGCCATCCTCACCAAGACTTCAAGAAGTAGCCTTGTTAAGAATATAAACACGATGCAGATGTTTACATCTGTTATGTTTCACCATCCAATTGATTCAGCTGTCAGGAACCTACAAGCCATCTTACAAAATTGTTACAGGTGATCATAATGTGGAGAGCTGGGTTTTAAATTTCAGATTATTTACTTTTCTGCATCATATCATAATCTTTCAAGAGAGAACCTGATGCATCTAAGAATCTATTATATTCCCCACCCCTAATGCCTGTTAGGCTACAGCAAGCAGCGCAATTTCTTCATTTCACAATAACTTCTCCCATTACAATGTCTTGAAAGCTTGTTGGCAGCACACAGCCTATACACTTCTGCATTTCTGATATTTTAAATGAAAAATTTAATGTGTTGAAATCACGTCTTCGTGACCACATCTCAATTATATATGACTTTGGAGTAATACTTCACACTAATCAATATGGTCTTTCTTTCAACCTACAACTGAACAAATTATTATCAAAAATCTTTAAAAAAAAATTCTAATTTGTGACATGATGTTGTAACCACATTTTAGCCGGTTGAAAAGACGTCAATGATGTTCAGACCGAGTATCAACCAGAGTTCAACTAGAAGTCCCACTTGGTGCTCAGTTTGAATAATAATACTGAGATATTAACCTTATATCTTTTTTCCACTCTGTTCAAACTCTTCATTTATTTAACAAAAGTCCTGTCAAAGTGGAGTTGCAATTGAACCCACGATCTCAGAGCTGTTTTTCTTTCTGCCAAGTGTTTTACAGCTTCATTTTATGAGACTGATTCAAGTGAGATAATAAAACTACAACTCAACAGCCAAATACAGAAAACGGATGAGAAGTTAATCAAGGTAACCTCTGTTTGTTATATATTCTTAGGCTCAGCTTACTCTGGCATAATACTATGTCATTTTCATCCAAAGAAACCTGTATCCATTGTGTCTCCGCCTATAGGTTTACCTCCTGAAATCCCATTTGTTCTGAGGTATAATAAGTGTGTCCTCATACAGACAACTTTCTTTTTCAAGGTTGGCCAGCTGACACCTCTCCTTCCTCTGGGCAGAGGGAGCAGGAGGAATTCTGCGGCCTGAGCTGACACCCAGGCAAACAACGCACCTATACATCAAATGAACAGCTGCGGTCAGGAGGTTGTCCACTACACAATAGCTTTCACTCTCAGCGTGATCACAAGCGGGCCACTGGGGGCTTGGTGGGTGGTGGGTGGGTGCCTAGGGGCTGGCACTGGGTTTGTTGTAAAGGAAGCAGGTAGCAACAAAGCCAGTGGGAGGCCTGGTCGAGGTCCATGTCTGAGAGTTTTTTTACACCGCATATCTTGTGTGCCTCTGGTGAGCTACAGCACCCCTGGGCTTCATGAAAATGATTGCAGACCCTTTTTGCAAAAGCACTGTACGTAATGGCCATCTGTCTGTTTGGAGTGTGAGCACTGAGTCACGCTGTGCTGCGCTGCAGGAGGTGCAGGGTGGGAACAGCTATTTAACTTGCACAGCAGATAGGCTACAATTGACTGAAAGGTGCCATTTCCGACGAGAGAGATCAGCCCATGACTACAAACACAAAAAATGTCAGTCAAGGACGAGTGGTCTGGTCACATGTGTGACTGGCTGGCTTTTGGCTCTTTGGGACGAGTAGCTACACACGGTACATCTTTATACAGACAACATGGTCCAGATGATTAAACTCCCATCCTATTTGGAGGACTGCTACAATGAACACTGCTCAGTCATCTTGACAATTCACCCTTGCTGGAAGTACAGGTAAGGGCCAGTTTATCAAACAAGGAGACAGCTCAAATCTACTTTAAATTCCACATGTCGGTACTTTGTTTTGTGGTGAATAATATTTTGAGTTATACCTTGACACTTGCTCCTTCGGAGGTTCCCAAGGGACCCTGCAATTACAAGCAATGAATGTAGTCTTTTCACACAGCGAAGGGATAAAAGGATTTTGTGTCACACTGGTGAACAGTACATATGTTATTTATTTTTCATAATTACCTTTTAATAATCCTAGGCCTTTCCTAACCCCTATTTTTAACCAGCAACATTACTTTAAAAATATTCCTATTTACAACAAAGGCATGTTGTATTATATTTTACAACCTTTGTACTAATGCTAGCTCTAATAAAGCCGTGGCTGGCCCCCAGCAGTCTATAGATTATCTTTGAGCGTGTCTTTGTTGTGCGCCTTTCACAGACTCTCCTGTTGTCGTGCAATGCAAATTTGACTTTGAAAAATAACCACTGCCCCCTCAACAGCGAACACTGTCCTGCTGCCAATGGACAAGAGAGAGTGATGCCCTGGTGTGTGTTTTGAATAGATGATTTTGCCCCTGAGATCTACCTCAGCAAAACAGGTGACTCATAAATGCCAATACGAGGGGATGGAGGCAAAGCTGGCACATGCTAAGGGTATCATCGGGACACTGCCATTTAGAAATGTCACACCTTCTCCATCCTGTCTTTCTTTTGTCCTACAGGTTTGTGTCCTACAACTTTATGAGTTATTAAGGAGGCAGGGGATGCTTTGAGTCATGCGGGAGAGGTTTAACAGTGAGTAGCTCGATTATACTAAAGATAATTGAACCTATTGAGCAGAACGGTGGTAGAAGCAGAACGGAATCTTCCTGGATTTCTAGATGAAATGAAATAAGACAAACCCTACGTCCTGATCAGGAGCGTAATCAGCGCAATAGGGCATGAAAATAATTGGACACCCAGAGCATCAGAGCTACATGATGCCTAAACAGTCCTGTTTGTCCTGACATCAGAGCAGTTAAGAGTCTGACAAGCTGTCTCCTTTAACGCATCGTGGTGTTTGTGCCCTTTAGTGTGTGGGTCACTACACAGACACACAAACGGTGTCTGGGATTGGTTTGGACGCCTGAGGAAAAGACCATAATTCAAGGAGTCAACGGGCCTTACAGGCAGACTTGTCCTACTCATCAATACAAGCATTCTCAAGTGCTACCTTTATATACCCCTTGTGGTTTTGTGCTAATAATATAGCCTGCTTGCAGCAGTATGGGGGGAATGGGAGAAGATTTTAAAGAGATCAATACAGCCTGTGTGATTGCCCTTTTTAAGCTTTATTCCATGTCTGCTGTGACTGTTTGCTTTAATATGCTTTTATAATTACGATAACTTTGTAACTTTTGTAATGAGTCCAATTTTTAGCCAGGTCTCAACTGAAAAGACGCTGTTACTCTCAGGTCCTGATGAAATAAAGTTAAATTGAAATTGATTCTTAATGGAAGAAAAGCTAGAAAATGAGGTAGTGATGTATTGTACTGTCTGAGCAAAGCCGTCAGTGTATTCATTCAGTTTCAAGTATATTTCATGAGTTTATCAAGAATTAGGACTGGACAATGCAACAATATCATATCAATATTGTCAAATGAGATATTGTCTTCAATTTTGGATAATGTTATACTGTGATATGGTATAAGGTAAAAGCTGCATGACTGTTCTGACAGACTGTTCTAGTGGTTTTATTATTTGCATTTACCAACTTAGTCATTAACCACATTACTAAAGATTATTTATCAAAAATCTCATTGTGTTATTATTTTGTGAAAGCACCAAGTCATATTCATAGTTAAAAATCGATGTCAAAGATATTGTGATACTTTATTTTTTTCATATCGGCCAGCCCTAACTTCACTACAAGTAAAAGTTCTGGGCTTTAAATCTTATTAACAGTATGTAAGGCTTGCAGCAAAATTTACTTAAAAGTAGTCATTGTGCCGTAACATCGTCTTTGTCAGTGTTTTACTTTTATATATCAACAGAATAATATTACTGCTGGTTTGGGAACCAGAATGTGGTGCCAGTACAGCACTGGCTCCTATACATCCTCTACCTACCAGACGGAATCATAACGCAGATTATGTTGCCTCATTTGGGTGGCGTATGCCAGAATGATAGACTGGGGCTGATATTACAGACACATTATCAAATGTGCCTAGTTGTCAGTCCAGACTCTAGCGGCAGGTAGCCTTTCATTAGTTAGCAGCTACTTTAAACACGGTTAAAATGCTGAGTTAAACGGTTTAAACTGTGGCTGTATTTCACCCAAAATGATTCCAACAGAGGGCGGGACGTCCAACAAATAAAACAATTGCGTGTGAAGGGGGGAAGGATCTGGCGATGCACTGGGATAAATATCTAAGCAGAGGGATGCATCATGCTCGACAGCTTACATAACCCCATGAAAATCACATCAGCTGCCAGTGTGGGCATCCCTGACCCGGGTTCGGGGAGCATTGATATAAAACACTGGATGAGATGTGTCATAATGATTTAACATTTATATCTATGACGTGGAAACCATTGATGATGGTGACAGCTGCAAATATGATCGTATTTCTGCAAACGAATTGCTGAAGTGTGAAGCTGGAGTTTGTGGAATACCAAGAATACACACTCAAAATTTATTTTGCTGTTATTAATACTGTGACTGTTATTTAGTGTTAAATTAGTGCATTTCAGTTCAGTTTTATTAATTATGTCAATTTATTATGTCAATTTAAGTGTTTTGCATTTACTTATATATTCAAGTAAGCTTTTAATTGTTAACAGTTAATATATTTAATTTCAAGTTCACATGTGTGTCTTTTTTAGCACTGGTATTGTTTTAGCATTTATTTGGGAAAAAACCTAAACAATATTCACCCCTACTGTCTACAGTAACGCATCATATTCTAAAAGATAGTCATATGTTTGCAATATTTGAGAATTTACCACATTTCATTTTAGAGAAAATGTGTATATCCAGATATATATCATACATTATATAATTAGCTAGCTTAAAATATTTATAAGCCATATTGCCCAGCCCTATCAGGTATTACTGATTAAGGTGAAGATGGATGCATGAAACTATAGGATACTGTGTGGAGGAGTTTGTCTCTTTCGTAAATCAATAGGTTAAATGCTTGTACACGTGTGTGTATGTCTGTGTTACTGTATATCACTTACAGGCAGGCCTCTGGGTCCAGGCTCCCCAGTCTTTCCTCTCCGTCCCTAAGGGAGGCACAAAAAAAAAAGATTAAGATGAGTGAGTGAAGATGCAACAACAGGTGTAGCTGGGCATACATGCTGCCAGCAATTAAGGGTAGACAGCAACTCCTGTCGCAGTCTCTAATTTGCTTTTAATTAACAACAAGAAAACAGCTTAATTGCTGCACCCCGTGTGGCCCACTAGTCTTTGTTCCCTCCTCTGGTTTACTGCCTCCTTTCCAGCTGTGTGAGTCCCTCAGTGCATTAATCAACCCAAGGAGCACATACAGCAGCAAACAGGCCAAGCCAGCCAGTGCTGTCCAGCATTGCAAAACGAGGTCAGAAGGAAGCGACTATTTTGATGTTTTTTCTTCTTTTTTTGACATTTTGTGAATTGCAAGGGGCCTTAGTGCTTGAAAGTCTTGAAAAAGCTGACATCTTAATGAGATGTAATGCTATCTGAACCAGACCAAAGTTGGTATAATTTACATCAAGAGGGTTTATGTCCTCGTGAGAAAAGAGGATAAAGCTCTGTGGATATCCTTACAGCTATCCTATAAACTGGCAGAGCATCACTGGCTGTGTGTTATAAGGAGTGCCTGGAATTAGCTGGCTTTCACACACACAAGACGGATGTAAAATCAACTCAATTAGGAGATGGTAATACTCTGGCCAATATCAATTCACTGAACAGCAGCGTAATCAACGGCAGAAGCACGAGACAAAGCAGATATCTGTATTACGGCTAAATATGATTACCTCTTTCTAATAGGAGTTTCATCATCTGACACAATTGCTACATTGAAACATTGTATTTCTCTCCTACTGTATGTGTCAGTGGGGGTGACACACAAAAACACTTCTTTCCTCGGCCGAGTTAGTGGTGGTGCAGATCTGTGCAGATGGAAGGATCAGTGGCTGCTGAAAGAAAAGTAGAGAATCACAAAGCAACGCCTCCGATTCTTCCCTCTGACACTCCATGCATGCAGACTTTGATTAACTGGGTCGAATTTGACATGTGCGTTTGCCTGCAACAAAGACAAAGGAAGGAACTTCACTGAGAGCTATTGCTTTTAATCATCTGTTTGCACGTGCGCTCATTCTTATTCGCTGTGTGTGTTTCTCTGTCTGTAGTCCAAAGATTACGGGATTATGAAAACAGGAGAAGCCAAGGTGTAGTACAGTAAATATTAACCTTAATAATGACACAGTGGAACTTGTGTGTGCCCACTCACGGGAATTGCACACCGCTGTTTGATGTGCCAACACAGTCTCGGCCAGCGTCTTTTCATCATCTGTGTTAATGTAACTCTGAGGCTACGCATGCTTTAATGCCAGCATGACTGAGTGCTACGACAAGAGAAGATGTTGAAATGTGTTGATGTGCAGGAACAG
This sequence comes from Lutjanus campechanus, assembly GCA_027495735.1. Lineage (NCBI taxonomy): Eukaryota > Metazoa > Chordata > Actinopteri > Lutjaniformes > Lutjanidae > Lutjanus > Lutjanus campechanus. The sequence continues at coordinate 12,892 of JAJHUR010077407.1, read as the reverse complement.
CACCTTTAAACCCTAAAATCCTTTACTTCAAATGACTGACATTATACTTCATGTGGGAATAACCTCTTTGAAATGCAATTGAGGTTGGATACCTTTGTGGCGTAAAAAGAGCAGTCAGAATGTCAGCCAAGTATTCAATGAGTGCTATATTACATAGGTTCAAAACACATCACTTTTGCATACAGTAAATGGTCTATTCCTCACAAACAAAGAGATCATTTTGGTGAGGGTGGATGCTGTTATTTTTCCTCTTTCACTGATAATGAACAGGCTGACACTGAATCATTGCCACGTTTGCAAAAAGACCAGACTGTTTGTTTTACCCTTAGCCCCTGTCGCTGCCCTTTCTCTCTTGAACTCGACAACAAAAGCAGATTACATAGATAAGTAATTTAGCTAATGAATATTTCATATGCTATTATTCCAAGCAGGTCATGAATTATGCAGTTTTGAAAATTATTTCTCCACATTTGCCCTTAAATCTCTTTTAACACCAGAGTGTATGTGAATTTTATGTCCATGTATTTGGAGCTCGGCTTTCAACAAATAAGGTCAGAAAAACTAAATCCTGATCTGGGGTTAACTTCATATTTTCAATCATAAAGGCCTGAAGCTAACATGCAGTTACCTAAAAGTTATCAAATGGTTCTTAATACAATGATTTGATTTTGCTTTCTTGCTGTTTCAAAAAATACAGTTCTGTCATACAAAAATAAAAATACTAGAAACTTATTTTAACATGGTGTTACAGCCTTTATCACTGGATTTATATTCATTTGCCAGTTTATTCGGTACACCTACCTTATAGTAATGCATTGAAATTGATACCTTTATTGTGATAATTGTGTTCAGTTTTTGCTGAAACTGTACTGTACTGAGTGGCATTAATGCAAGGTTATGGTCATTTGAGGCTGTAGTTTGTGTGACTGAATTGTACTGCAGATAAATTGGTTGGGCTCACGAAGGGAAATACTAGAAACACATTTTAAACTTTTGAATTACTGCTTTTAATACTGGATTTATACTCTCACTTGCCAGGTTATTTGCTACACCTACCTAAAAGTAATACACTGCAATTCAACCGCCTTGCGATAAATCCAACCTTTATAATAATAATAATTGAAGACATTTGAAGGTTGTAGTTATGTGGCTGAATTGTATTGCATTATACTGAGAGATGTTTCTAATATTTTATCTACCTTTATTGACATAAACTGGACGGACATACCTCTCAGTATTACCTACGTGTATTTGAATGCAGATTAACTTGGTTGAGGGTGAGTTTCTCCTCTTTGATAATGAATTAATTCAATATTTATAAACACCAACAGCTCAGACAATCATTTTCACAATAAAGCAATCCATTAAACAGACGACGCCAGGTGACCTCGGGGTTAGACCGACACTTAGCACGCCATCCCCAACAAATCTGTGCACAGTGACAAGAAATAATTAGTCCGGAGTACAGCTGTCATCACCGTTTGCACTCAGTTGACTCTCCAAACTGAAACACCTGCCAGTGACACAGCGAGATAACTGCCTCTGAGGGGACAAACCGGTTCTGGACTGTTGAGATAATCAGGACGCCAGCAGCCGCCGTAGTGCCCATGAGCACCCAAACGTTACAGAAACAGTTGGCATGAGTGTGTCAAAGTGTTTCAGAGTATTAACTCAGGGTTAAAAGTTCAGTTCTGTGTTAATGCCATTTCAATGATTTGATCAGTTCTAAATGTCATGCTTTGACCTCCTCAACTTTTGTTAAAGTGTAACTAAAGGGATATTCTGACATTTTGAATTGAGGTCATTTTATAATCACTTTCAGTCATGTTAGAGATTTTTTCTTCAGTTACTTAAAAATAGTTTGTTGGTGTGTTGTCTTTGCAGAAAATAATGCATGCTTATTTGAGTTACCTAAACTAAAAAGAATATTTATAATTTTACCCAAAGATACATTGTAAAAAAAGTAAAAGCATTCAAATGATGTGCATCAAAACTGCTAATTTCCCAAAGTCCAAGCAAATTCCAGGAAAAGTGGAATTTATTCAAAGCGTCATTATAGATTTGTCTTATTATCATTATTATCGATCATGCAATTGCCTGTGTGTGTGTGCGTATGTGTGCGTGTGCATGCGTGAGATTCAGAATTCTGACTCGAGGATGACCTGGTTACATTTTGGTGGTCAAAGGTCAACGTCCCTGTGACCTCATGTCCATCCCATTCTTGTGAAGGCGATATCTCAGGAATGCTCAGAGGGAATTTTTTTAAAACTTGGTAGAGCTGTCCACTTGGACTCAAAGATGAACTGATTAGATTTTGGTAGTAAAAGGTCAAAGGTCAAGGTCACATTGACCTCACCGAAAACATTTTTGGCCATAACTCAAGAATTCATACACTAATCATCAACTTCACTGTGACATAATGTTCAACTCTCTACAGGTCCTCTGTAAATATAGTCTCTAAGTCACGACAGCATGTTTCTCACTAGAAATTATTCACTGGAGTCATTCATATATAGCGAGACCTTCTATTTTGCCCCAAAATACACTTATACCATTTATTAAATTCCTTCAAAGTTACAGGCCAAAAACAGTTGTAAATTCCATATTAAATGCCTTCAAAAGTCTTCAAAGTCTATAAAATTGTACTTTATATGAGTCTGGACAGACATGGTTGTAAACTGCAACTTGACTGGTTGGCAAAGACGTGCGAATGAAGTAATTCTTCTTGTAGACTGCTCTGTCTGCTGTGTCTCATTGACAGGTGACTTCTCACTCTTCTTAACCAGCTGCTCCTGGCCACAAGTGATCAACAGCCTCTTCAGTTTGAAATCTTGTTTAAGTTAGGGGCAGGATGTGTGGGGGTCATGTTAATGTTGCCAAATCTCTGGTTGCACCTGGCAGTTGCAATGGCATTGCAGTAGGTGCTTCACCATCTGTTGGTTGCAGGGATCACTCTACTGAGTGCACTTCTAGTTTTAGTTTTTAAATTGTTTTTCTGGTGAAGAAGGTAGACACAACACCAGAAAAAAGATAAGTGTCAGAGGTGACATGCAGTCCAAAGCAGTCTCTAGGCAACAAGGATGAACAGGAAAATGAAACCAAGGATTTCAACTTTTAGTGAGAGCAAAAGAGCAGCCTGCAGTTGGACTTGGACCATTAGGTAAATGGATATTTTGCTCTGCAACATTCAAGTCACTTTTAAACTTAACACCACCCGTGTATGCCAAAATGCCATAGTAAAATATGTCAACATGATATAATTATAACTTGAACGGCAGGCCAACAAAACCAGCCAGCAGTGTCTATGAATCTTTTCTTTCTCTCACTTTCAAGCCAACTTCAACTTTCTCATTTCCTCTTCTGTTTCTCCGTCTCTCATTTATCTCTCCCTTTGTGTATAATATCATACTCCTCCATTACTCTCATCTCATCCCTCTCTGCTGTCTCCTGTTTTTCTTGTCATCTCTCCTTCCTTCTTCTGTCTCCTGTCACTCGCCCCGTTTCTCCCTCACCCAACTTCCAGCTCCTGTTGGATCACCCTGGCAATCTCTGTTGCTATGCAACGCTCAGTGTCCTATAAATTTGACAACATCCTAGTGCTTGATTATTATTTGAGCGCTGCAGTGTGAAGCCCTCCTTCAGGTCATTGCGGTAGATTAGAGGGGGGGCGAGAGATAGAGGAAGGAAAGGAAGGAAATGAGGGATGGGAGGGAGGGAAGGAGGCAGAGAAAGATGAAGGGATTGTGGAGGAGAGGAAAGGAGAAGGAGTGGGAGTAAAAGATGAACTTGCTTCTCAGGTAATGAGAGATGGGCCTGCAAGACCAAACACATATTCACTAGAACTATTTATCTGCTCCACTCTTAAAACCTGCAAACCATATAACAGAAGTGTGAAAAGCACTCCACATTAACTACTAATTCAATAATGGTACTCGTAAAGCTAGAGTGAGTACACATTGGAGCCGTGGTAAGGAGGAGGCCTCAGTAGACTGACAGCGTGTTTTGAATGTTCGACTTACTGTAATCCACATGGATCCCAGCCTCGATGACTCTGTTATGAGTTCCAAAGTGTAAAAGTAAAGCACAGACATGGGGCCCAGCTCAGTCCTGCAACACATGCCCCAATCTGAGAGCAAAGTCAACAGCGACAGCGACACACAGCAGAGGCACTCGTTTATGATGACTCCATAATCCTTATCCCAAATGTCAACATGTTCCCTGAGACGTTCCATGTCTGACTCCCCGTACTGGGATAACACAGTGGTATAAAATGGAGAGGCCAGAACGTGAAGCATTTTTAGCAATAAAGCAGAAACACCATCAAAAAGCCACATAATCCACCTGACAAATGCCCCTGTCAAGAGGGGTCAGTAGATAAGCTGGAGGGGCCTTCTGAAATAAACACCACAGGACCCAACTCAAACCTGACAGACAGCACACAGGGACTGATATTTTTTTCCTTTTATATCCAGAGATAACTATCAGTAGGTATAATCAATTTTAACTCATTTTAACATCTGAAGTTTTATCATATTTCAAACACAATATCTCATCTTTGATTTTTGTTAATTTGCCTCTCTATGTAAAAAAAAAAAAGATAAAGGCCACTGGAGCTTCCAAATGTTTTTCATATTTATTAATTTTTACTAAATTATAAATCCATTCTGATTTTTATTCTGAGATCCAAATTTAAACTCTTATGTATTTGTAGGAGTACCTGAAACTGCTTTTCCTGCTAAGTCATACATCGTATATAACCATATATTCATTGTTCACTTTTCACAAAATCCAGCCTGGTCATCTACAGATACATACGCTAGGTGGTTTTCGACTGACTTATCACACAGCACAGAGAGACAACATGATGTCCATTTTTTCCCCTTTTATATCAGGAGATAGCTATCAGTAGGTAAATCAACTTTAACTTATTTTAACATTTGAAGTTTTATCATGTTTCAAACATATCTCATCTTTGACATTTGCTAATTTGCCTATCTATGTAAAAAAGGCCAAAAGTCACAATCCAATCCTCACAAAATCAAATAGGCCCATCACAACATTTGTGACCAAATACCTCTATCGATATGAGAAGACTATTGGTTTGTTCACAAAATATTAACACAATGACAATTTTGATAAATAATAATCAGTAAACATCAGTAGTGTGGATATAAGTTACAGAAAAATACATATCTTACTGAAATATTGTCCACTATTACTTGAAATTAGAAATTTATGAGACCTACTTTTCCCACAAAGTGACACATTGTATATAACCATTTACTCATCTACCAAACTTTCACTTTTAACCAAATCCTGCCTGGCCACACCAAAGAAACATACACTTGATGGCTTTTGACCGACTTAACAAGAAATCTCTCTTGTCCTGCCTTTCATTCCTCTGTCTGTCTCACGTGTGACACCGAAGTTTAATGTCCTGAAGGGGAAACTATCTGACATTACCAAGCCAAGTTGTTCGGCGACAATGTTATGTAGCTCATGGGAGAGATGACCTTTTCTTGACTGAAAAACTCACATGCCACTCCCACTGTTTCTGCCTGAGCTGAGTCCTGTCTCCCTCTGGGGACATGTACTCAGGCCACCTGAGCCTTTTGTCTAACTGCTGTACTGCGTTTAACTGGAACTGACTATGAAGCTTATGAGCAGCAGCTGTATTTGCTTGGTAAACAAATGTGTACAAAACAGTGAAGATGATAAACCCTTGTAATATCTTCAGGTTGTTTAACAATTCACAGAGCAAAGAGTAGGTGGTATGGAGTTCTCTGTTCTCTTTGTCTGTGTGCAAGGTGTACTTTAGCAGTATAGTGAGGGGCCAAAGGACACAGACTGTCCAAAAATACACATGGACAAGTGTGAACACAGAAAAGACAAATGCGCTCATGCTGCATGCACACACACTGACACAAGTAAGACATTTTGCCACAACACAGCCTGTCACAATATAAGTGGAAATACTTGTCTGCTCTTTGCCTGTGAAAGGTGGAAAAGAGGACATCACAACCAGACACATTTGATCCCCTCAGTCCCTTGGTCAAACCTAGAGTCCCGTGGGAATATTTACATTATCCAGATTCAGACAAGATACAGACAATTATTCACACTGCCACCAGAAGCTAATTTATTCTCTAATTAATTCTGAAATGTCATCCTTTCCCCTTGCAAATATTTTCTGACTTCTCATTTAAAAATTTGTACCATGAACCATAAGAATCAGCAAGACTAGGAAAACAGCACAAGTATGCATAGAGAATCTCTAAATTACCAAGATGTCTGCAGCACCCTCTTAAGCCTTTCACCTTGTTTAACTCAACAACAGTATGGCTAATTATTAAGTAATATGGGAGGAATATAAACATTATATAAACTCCAATGTCAGAGTTTCTTAAAAGAGAAATTTGTTTTCTTCTGTACAAAGAGCAGGGAAGTGATGGAAAATCTACTATGTAGCTGTTCACTATGAATTTATAAGGAAAGAACTATCTAACAGGCACATTCTCAGCTTCACCTACATTCATAATATTTTCTCACACATACACTACATCAGTCCAGCTGCTTCTGGGCGTTAGCTTCAAAATATCAGCTGAGTATCAGCTGGAGAGGGAGAGAAATATTCAGTGAATTCACACAAACTGCGCTGCTCAGTATGCTGCAGTTGACGGAATTCTCCCCAAACCCATTTTTACTGTCAAATCAACGCGTCTTGAGGTAAATATCGATTCTGCTGCTCGCTTGAAATGTCACAAAACACACTGCAGAGACCGCAGCCTCACCTGCTTCTGATTAAGGATCCAATTAGGGACAGACAGTGCAAATTCCCTACTTGTGACTGCCCTCGCTGGATGCCATCTTAGGACACTGCACAAGCTCAGAAAATGCCTGGGCACTGGAGCTTGCAGAGATCCCTAGCACTTGGTAAAAGCCTCAATAAAATAGGATTTGTTCCAGTTGTTTACTGAGGGTTAAGAGGAGCGGCCGGGGCAGGAAGAGAACGGCAAAGCCGACAGCTGCCTGGCAGGGGCTCAAATGCAGCTTAGCATTTTTCACCATTCTGACTGGCACACAATGCTCTCTTTAACTCCCAGCCATCTAAATATTCAGGGACGTATAAAGAGATGGCTGACACTGCAGCCGACTTAAGACACAGCTCAGCTGGCCAAGATTGCACCTATAGTCTCTTGGCTAAAGCTTTCCATGAAGGCTTTCCTCACAGAGACTCAATCATAGATCCCATGTGACTAAATGGTGATTTGTTCACGTGCCACTAGATGGCAAACTAGCTTCACCACAAATTTTTACACATGGTGGGGGACAGAGCCAATGAGGCGACTGTAAGCTCTCTATGAGAGTGGATAGATGTCCTCAATGCATGAATGTATGATGTGTGTTGGGTAACATCCCTAATTAGGCAGTCTGGCAATTAGGCACTGAATACCGTAAAGGAGATTTTTCTGTAGAGGGCTTACAACGATGAGAGAAGAAGGTAATAGACGAGAGCAAGGAGCTGTATGGGAGAGAGACAGAGAGTGACAATAATTTTCATACCGCATTATGCTTCTTTTCAACTGCCACACAATACAAAAGGGACACAGGTGGCATGACAAGGGTACCCAGTCATACAACGCAGCATATCATTGCGTAAAATAACCATTATGGAGCTATTTCAGCAAACATCAAAATCTCACTACCACACAGTATGCAAACACTAGAGCCGAAGGCAAACACGGGAAATGCAGACAGTGGATGTCTATGGAAACTAAGTCAAGGCAGTCCCAAGGGAGCCTCAGAACAGCTCTTTACAACAGCCACGTCTCTACCACGTCTTCAGCAATGAGTTTTAAGAGCTCATTGACTTTAACAACTCCTAAGGAGAGGAAAGAGGGCCGATGATATTATCGGAATTTGCATTTTTATGCGGTGAAGACGATAAATCTATATTAAACCATGAGCTCAATTCCAACCTATCAGCTGAATGTCTGTGCAGAGTTTCCATGCAAGCTGGGTGCCTATTGCACAGGCTCCTCACTAGGCCGGCATTGCCTCTTGAATGTTCTCATCGCCTAATGGATGCTGTTATTAGTCTTGGCTCTTAGAAATTTCACAGTCTCATCTGGACTTTTGGCCATATTATTCATCCGGGGCAGATTGCTCCCATCCTATGTTTACAGATACAGAGTGTTTCATTAATGCATTATCCAACAAGTGAATAGGAGAGGCTGAAAATCTACTTTCAATAAACCCTGGTTCATTTTACAAACCAAATATTTGAGGTCAGAGAGAATACACTGTGCAAAGATCCACAGGGCGCTCACTCCGGGTACTGTAGCCGTCGGCGAGTCTTATGCTTCATATCACTCAGCACGCATAACAGATTACACTAAGGTCCCACACACTACCATCTGTATAATATCAGGCCACTGTAAATGCGCTGCTCCCTGGCATGCCATTAAAGTGGACACAGATGAATGTATCTAAATTGGTCGCGGGCAGGATGAGAGTGTGAAGAATCAGAATATGGATGGCAGGCAGTAACAGAGCGCTGTAAGTGATGCAGCCTCCCACTACCGCGCCTCTGTGTTCTGCAGTGTTCAGGGCTACACCGCCTCCCCGTCCAGCCTCCTTCCCCCTGCACTCTGAGCTCTCTGCGTCCTCCTCCCTCCCCTTGGCCGCGGCAATGGCAGACATAGATAGCGCTTACTCCGGGGGCACGCTTCAATCCAAGCATCTCGGATCCAAGATGCCCTTTTGAAGGTATTTACATTCTCAGCATTTCTCCATCTCTGTCTCCTCCTTAAACTGACCTAAAACGCTCAGCAGAGTCTTTGTATATTACTAGACTGTTTGGAGCCAGAGAGAATCCCATTGTTTGGATGACTGAAGCCAACGGTGTGGACCACGATATCTAGAACAGTCACCGGGGCCAGTCACCTCCTGTCCACTGACATAACTCAACAAGTCAAGTGAATTCAGTTCAGCTGACCCTATCTGACACATGACACTCCATTAGTGTAGCTATGACCTGGCAGACATTGAAACAACATTGGAAAATGTTGGAGAGGTATTAGACACAGGCCAAGGGGACGCCAGGCCCTGATGAATTCTGACACTGGATGCTTGCAGTGTCCCTGCCGCGTGGCACAGCTCTGTCTCCTGAGAAAGTCATGAGGTTGAGATGTGTGAATGAGGGCCGCGCTCTGGCCAACTATATCAAGCCCATCTAATGCTCAGAGGATGTGTTGACCTACATTACCCCTTGTTGAACATAAGCTTTTTACCCGTATACACACACAGACACACACAAACTTCCAGACACACACGGTGACCATAAAAGCCAGTGAACAATGTGCAATCAAAGTGGCCCTCTCAAAGTCTTGCCCCCTGTATTCGTCCCTGTAATTAATTGGCCAATTAATGTGTGTTTATTCTGGACACCCATGGATGTAGCCATACTGGGGGCTCTCTGGGAAACACGAGAGTCAGACAGATAAATCAAAGCTCTGTGCATCTGTCCTTGCATGTGCCAAACGCTTCCCCCTGTAACCCTCCTCTTCCCCAACTGGGCCCAAATGTGAGACCTTTTCATAGCCAATCAGGTCAAATCTTTGTTTCATCCTCCCTCCCAATGCACTTGACATTGACAAGATTAATTGCCTTGTGCACTGGGCAAATGTGGTACCTCCTGGTGTAATACAGGTGTCAAAAGCGTGGCTCTCTGGATTTCCTCAATATGAATTTGGACAGAGAGAGACAGAGCGAGAGAAGAATAACCTATTCCAGTTTCTTCAACAAAGGGTTAACGAATCCTCCCCCTGCTTGTAAAAATCGCACAGGGTGTAAATCTTGCCATAAAATCTCAGCTGTGAGCCCTGCTGACCTGTAAATTCTTTTCTACGTGTTACTCTGCCATTGAGCTTCAACGGGTCGGGCCAAAACTGTAACTACATATCTACATCATGCTACTGTATTTAAACACTGCTTTAAAGACACAGACCATCAATGTGATCACCAACTGTGTCTCAGTGGTTAGAGTAGTATATATTATATTGAGCTACACTTCATTTAACTGACAGAAATGTGAATGTGTACATGTAGTTATTCTAAAATAGCTTTCTAAAATGAACCACAAAATGATTAAAGATGTATTAAATATGTCAAAGTGAACATTTACATCTAGCTATCAGGGCTTAACAGTAAGGCATAAGTAAAATGCCTTGTCATGGCTCGTAAATCTGGCAACTCGATTGATTAATCCTAAAAGTGCTTTTCCGTGCAAAAATGTCAGAAAATGCTGTTTTCAGTGCAAGACTTGGCTTGTGGTGTTCAAAGCACCAAAAAAATACATCTGAAAAAAGTAAGAGCAAAGTCACTTTCCAAGAATCATGATCTAGTTATTTAAAATAATCTACAGACTTAGTCATGTAGGAACTATTTTCTGTCTGGCAGGGGAAAAAAAGTAGTTCTTGTAGTTCCTCTTGAAGGAAGAAAGTAGTCCCAGTAGATTCTACCATAGAAAGAAAATAGTTCCTCCATGAAACTGCTCACAACAGTGTCTGTGGGTTATCTTCAATAACAGGGTCATGATTTCTGGAAAGAGACATTGCTGTTGATTTTTTAAAATGTATTTATTTTTTGTTGCTTTCAGCACCACAAGCTTCCCATTTTATGAGATAGAAGGCAAACATCTCAACAGCCAATATCTCCAAAACTCCCACCAAAATAATCTAGATGAATAAACAGCACTTCAGGTGAGAGGAAGAATATGTATTTTTGATTTTGGGGTGATCTGTCCCTTTAAACTGAATATCTGGGTTATGGAATGACAAAATAAGACATTTAGAGACACCATCTTAGGCTTTGAAAACATTGAACCTTGGCTATGATTTTTAATGTCTTCATCTTTAATGTAAAATATATTTATGTATATTTTACATATATCAAACAGAGCAGTGGCATATCAGATCAAAGTCAACGATAAAAGTGAAAACAGTACAGAAATATAACTTACACGTCATAAAAAGCCTTGTGGGAAAAATGACTTCATCATTATAGCTGTGTGCTGAATTGCACAACAAAAAGCTCCAATCAAAGAGCTGCTGTAATTTTATGCATTTACTGTATCACCCAAATCAGCGGCAGCCTCCCATGGAGAACTTCTGGCAGGAAGGCTGGTATTCTCACCAGGGACTCGTTACTTAATAATCTCGCCCTGCAGGTGCTCTGGTAGAGGTCAACAGTCTGTTACAGTTGCATCGCTGTTCATGTCTGCCTCCACCTACGGAGCAGGAAACGGCTGCCAAATGTTCCAGTCCCCACAAACTGAACCATAACTCCTTCCCCTATCACTGTCACTGCCTGCGTTGGTCTCTGTAGACACACAGACTGATCCAGATGAACCTGAGCCAACTCCATCGGATATAATATGAATATTATATATACTGTGGTGGCTCAATTATCTCAAAACAACATTTGCTCGGTCCTGTAGAGGAGAGGCATCTAAATTCCAGTTATAGCATGCATTTGGCTTTCAGAGAACAGTATACTTTTTCAGACCAAATTAAGTTAAATGACAAAAGCTATTAACTGTGCAATGAGGATACAGAGATTTAGTTTTAAAGTAGATGAATGTTATTGTATCAAATCCGACAGTAATGTTTTGACCTCAGTGCACCTGCATTAGCCACACAATTGAGAGTACCACGCGGATATTGTGTGGTGCTCACTAGTTCAGCATCCGGTGGGCAGATAACCTTGAAACATGTGTTAGCACAAGGGTGAAGGAGGGAAATATGGAGAAAAATATGCCCGCGCCGTTGGTCAGTGCTTATAGACAGCTGTCTCAGTCATTCAGCATAGGGCTTGAATGGAAAATGTAAACACCACTATCACTTCCAAAAGACAGCAATTACCTCCCTGTTCTGTGGAAATGTGGACCAGTCCAGTTGCCAAGCAGAGACAAGACAGATGATCTTTTCGACTGTTTTGACAGATTATATCCACACCACTTTAAAGTGCCTGGGCAGCTGTTGTAGACGTAAGTTACATTGTTTCAAATTTTTTGACACAAGTGAAGAACTGAAAGTGTGTCTGCGCTACAATTACTGACACGCATTGATCTGGGGCTCAGCTATCACATGATCTGAAGTGGTGACAGATGATGAATGTGATGTGACAGCAGTCGAAGTTAGACTCGTATTATTTCACAAATAGTGTTCTCTCCCATATAACTGGAGGAGAGTCTCTCTAGTCTCGAGAAGCTGTTTTCGTATCCAACGACCAACAAGTGAGCATCGTGTTTATGCCAAAGTTGTTCTCTGGTTTCATTTGACTTCCGGCAGAAGGATCTCATGACTTTACTGATATGCACTTGTGGAAAAATAAAAATTACACTGATATAAGGTTCCATGCTGCCCCATGTCTACTGTCACAGGATGGAAATGCATTAAAGGGTAACTTTGGTATTTTTCAACCTGGGGTCTCATTACAGAAACCTCCTAAGTCTGAAATCCTATCTTATCTCAGTTTAAGATGACATTTAGGATTTAGGGTATTACAGAAACATGTTTCCTATCTGCATTTAGGAAAAAATACTATCTTATCTATCTAGGAAAGGAATTTAGGCATTACATAACTTTCCTAACTGAAGAATTGTCTAAGTTAGGGATCCTAAGTTAGAATGGCACAGATTCTGTTCTAAATTCAAAATAACTACAAACAGCAGCACCACTGTTCTTAGGTCTGTATGGCAATGACAATGTAGATGGTGAAGTAAATGACAACTAAAATATGACTTTATGAGGTTTCTCAAACTGTATGACAATGCTTTAAGTTTCCTGGAATATATATATATATATGTATATATATATATAGCTACATA
>JAJHUR010077400.1:0-16821 GCA_027495735.1 Lutjanus campechanus | reverse complement strand
AAAAAAAAGCTGTATAGAAAATTGAGTTGACTTAACTGTTTTCAGCTAAGCAGTTGGATTTAGATTAACTCTTTTCAACAGTGCATTATTTCCGCATCACAAAATTTAATCAACTGTTCTTTCCTCTCAAGGTTTATCAGCCCACCAAGTTTAATGGAAATCCAATTAAAAGTTTTTTGAGGAAACCACTTGTTTAGACAGACTAAATAAAGCCACACAGCTGCTGGTGCTGCTGCTGCCACAGGTAGTTCTCACTTTCCTCCAATTTCTCTTGATAATTATAATAAAGGATTTTTCATTTACGTAGTACTAAACTGAATAGTTTGACAGGTTTGATAAAGCGCAAAAATATATTATAAGTGGTTCAAAGTCAAATGGAATGAAAGATAATTCAATAAGATGAAATCAGAAAATTCTCAAATTGACGGCTCTGAAGAGATTTTCATGAAAGCACCTTTTAAAAGAGAGATTAAGATGAAACTTTTTTTGCTTTAGCCTTTCCTTTGGTTCTTCAGACATGTCTTCTAAAGCTCCAAGGCTGTGACTACAAAAACCTGGTCACCTTTTCTCTTTGACTTTACAAAGACCACGACCATCGACCCTGTGGAGTTGAGGCTACATACCGACTCACGAGGGATTCAAAGGTCTGACATGCAGCAGAAGGTTAAACCATGCAGCTAAATGTTATCAGCACAATCGGAAAAACTGTGTCTGTGTGTGTGCGCAGGCTAATACAGCTCCCATCACTGAGGCAATCAACTTGGGGAAACGCATTGCTACAGGGATTATGTTTCTCTTAACAGAGTTAAGGAAATATCTATTAGTGGGAAAACATTAAAAAAAACTAGAGGGATCACCGGATGATTGAATGAAAATGAAGTTAATGGCTCATGGCGAGCCAAAATCTCAACAAGTGCTCCATATTGAATGACGGATAATTATGGACCTCATGCAGGACTTTTGTATATTTTTTTTTCTCTTATAATTGCTCTTAAAAAAAGAGAAAGCAAACGGGGAAAATATGAAAAATCCTGAAATGTGCACTGACAGGCAAGTCTGTTTTTACCCACCTGAGTATGTTGATGAATCACGTTTGATCTTAACTTGGATGTGTGTACCAGGAACATTTCCATCAGCATATGGAAACACCTAAATAAATCCATATATGACTTTAAGGCTTCATTCTCCATCAGGGGTACAGCGGGTGCAGCCAGGTCATGAGCTCCACCCACCTTCCCCGGCCAGTGGGCCACCGTGTTCAAGATTCTGTGCATCACAGATTATTTGGATGTTTATTCAGTGGACTTTGAGGAAGGCCAACAGCTGTGGAGATGGTGCCTTGATGCACACATGAGTACAGTGTATTTATCTGCGTCTGCTGAGCAGCATTGTGAGGAAACTGGATGTACTTTGGCGTTAATTGGAGAGCTCTGGGCAGCGCACCGCACACCTGCAGCTGCTGTCCGTGTATGCAGCCGTTTGGGAGTAATCCAGCCTTAATACTGGTTAAACAGTGGACTGAGATATGTCAGACGTGTCACCAAATTCTCTTTGGAGAGCCAGGAAATGATGACAGTGGTGAGGACTTGCAGCTGAAGTGGATAAAATCGTTTTGTCTCTGAGCTGAGGGTCTCGGACAGCACACAGTTTTGAAGTATCTGTCTCAGTAACCCAACCATGTAAAAATGTGGAAAGTGTAAAATTTCTTTTTAATTAATTTATTTTGTTTTCAGAGAGTAGGCCTAAATTATGGTTTCTACAAAGTACTGCACAATAGAGCAAAAATGACCATAAACATAAAGAAATGATGGCTCCAGAGTATATAAAAAGTTCATCACAAATAAGTAATTAGGTAAACTTAAGTTTATGAATGTCCTTTGATTGGCATTTTACAGATAGCTGTGTAGACTGTGATGAAAATGTTTGCTAATGTAATAATCTTTTAATATAATATTAACAAACGTATATGTGTAGGGTGTGTTTTTTAGTTGTATCATTGTACGCAGAGCAATGTAACAGCATGACAGGCTGTAAAGGTTTCAAATCGAGTCTCTAAATCACTACAAACTACAAAAATAACTGTGACGAAAGAGGAGAAGAGTGATAGAAACGGAGTGCACTTCACAAGAGCACACTGCAGAGCACGCACAGCAGGTGACATAGATGCTTGTGCTCGTTTTTGGTTTGTCTTTCCACTATTCCAACAATCACCAACTCTGGTTTGCTCAAAATAAGCTTGTAATTCAGCGTGAAGGAGCGCAAAGTGTGCATTGCAGATGATGCCGGATAGTGGCTGCAGCGCTGTCAGCACCCCCGTGAGAGAAGCTCTGAACTATAGGAGGATGCGCACTTTTACTCTGACCGTGTGAAAATCTGATGCTTTCACATCACAGATGATGAAGAAAGATGCTGAAACGTTTCTCTTAATGGTAAAACATGTAGGCTGATATAGCAATTTAATGTGGTGCACTGAATTTGAAAAAAACAAAACAAAACAAAAAGAACTAATCATTGAATGTTCATATTGTACCACCAAATCTGCTTTGACTGAAAAAAATCTGTCGGGGATAGCCCTTGTGTGATTTGTTCCCACATTTGGTCCCAGCCCTCTGGTGCTGAAGACAAACGCAGCACTAAATCCCTCTCCTCAGCCTCCGTACTGTCTTTGTTGCACAGTAGGAATGACTGGGACACGATTTTCTGCACTGGAGCTGAACACTCTGGCTTTTTTGTGTTTTAGCATAATTCACAGGAATTATTTGGTCCAGTTGAGAAAAAACAACCAAACAAAAACAAGATGTCATATATTCAATCCACTTGAGTAAGGGATTATGGCTCAGCTGAAAGCTCAAAGAAAGCCAGGGTTGAGTATTAAACTGCGAGGATCTATCGCAAAGACCTCAATACCAAATTGATTTGTGTTCGATTTTCCATCCGGCTGTACATTTCAAAGGCATTCGGGCTATTTTATTTGCCAAAGGTACGGAATCTGCTGCTTTTGTGAGCTGCTTAGTATCATGCACTATTATTAAATAAAACGGAGTCTGGGGTTAGAATATCAAAGGTTCAGTTTTCTTTTGATTTTCTTTGTGAGAAATCTGTCTCTGCATGACGGAAATCGATCAAATACACCCTCCATTAATCTTACTCTCACTTGTGTGAGAAAAAAGCATTTTTTTCTAAAAAACTGTGCTTCTCCCCACTCACTGCCTCTCTGGGCTCCCAGGAGTGGTGCTCAGTGGGCAGCCTGTGCTAACATACGCATACGCACTGACCGTATACGCCTGCAAACACACTTACACATAAACACAGAGACACACACACACACACACACACACACACACACAGAGCGGGTAATCTGTCTGATTGAAAGAGCTTTCAGACGGGTAATTAAATTTCCCAATGATCCGCTGCGGTGGCTACACACGAATCCGGCTTTCAGAGGTGAGCAGACGACCGAGACCCACAGCAATAACACACACAGCTACAGAGAGACACAGAGAGTCAGAGAGGGAGGGTATATTTCATGTTGACAAGGACAAGATAAACACTGGGGCCTTTAACGACCATTAGCTCAACCCTAACCTTCATCTTCAGCACTTCTGCCATCCCATCGTAATCCAAAAACAAGCACACACGCGCATAACACACATGCACTTGTACTCTTATCAGTGCTGCCTGCCACCAGTAATGACAGTAATGCCATAAATAAAACATTTTATAATACCATTTCTGAAGATGAAACACACACACACACATGATGACACACCTATGAAACACATGACTTAATCCAGGTGCAGCTTCAGGTACATAAGGCTCATCAATTTTCAGATTTTTTTGCACTAAATTTGCATGTTTTAAAAGAATATTTTGGGAAATCTTGTCCTTTATGGCTTTAGTTTAAAGGTGCTATTTATGACACTCACCACCAGTAGAAGTCGCAGTATACCACCAGCATCTCATATGAATGCCAGATATGTGTTTTGTTTACTCAATAAAGTTGAAAAAATAAAATACGATCTGAATCAAGGAAAACTGGATACAACATTGGAGGTGGGCCTTCTTCAACATAGCCTATAAGCTGATATTGATGCAGACCGATATAACTGTGATAGGCTAATATTGGACTGGTTATAATCCTCACATTTTAAGTTAGATACAAAACATCACCTACTGTAGTTTGTAGCTATTCTACAACTAGTTAATTAGTGTTTTGCATCACAGTCCATCATTTTATTGACGTTGTCATTACAGAGTTTGGCCACTATGTCAAATTGGCTTCAAAGGCCAGCACTCCTCCTGGGGCTTGATCTAAACACACTCTGCTCACAAAAGTCAAATCAAACTGTCATACTAGGCAGTGCCGAGTAAATTCAAGATATGAGATATATTGTCACCAGGCAGCTGCCATTTTGGATCCAGTTTTCCAACGGAGGCTCCAAAGACTCAGATCAAACCCTCAAACTAGGCAGTGTTGATCAAATAAAGATTGTGAATCTGTTACTGCATTGCCTTTTTCTCCCCTCAGATGTTTTCAGAAATATATTTTGGTGTACTGTTCAGCAGTAATATGAGAACTCTAAGGCCACCATGTTGAAAATGGACATGAGGAGGACAGAGAGGGACTGACATGCATAAACAGTCATGCAGGGCCGGCCTAGATAAGCAGAGAGGCTTGGATAATAATACACACACACACACACACAGTAACCACACCTGCCGCCATAGTGCTTGTCAGCCTACTGAAGTGTGCGGTGTATAAATATGGGTGTGGTTTCCATTGTTCAAACATTGAGACCTGACAAAGATACAAAATCAAAATTGAAAATGTCTTTAATAAATTTTTGGACATGAAGTAAGTGTGCAGGTGTTTTCTCTTTGCCAGGTTTTTCAACCGTTGTGTCTGTAAAAGGACCAAAAAAAACCTGTCCCCTTCAATTATATCTGGCAGCCCACAATGTCATTAAGAAACAGATCCAATAGATCCTCAAAAAAATCATAGATCTCACTCTTTAAAAGAAAGGAAATACATATACCTTTTAAAATGTTGAACCATTCCTTTAAACTACTTTTTACCTGGATTCTATAGTCGTCCACGAATCAAACATTTTGTTGTTTTCCTCTGAAAGACGACACTGTTCACTGCTTTTTACAATAAATTCGGTTCTCTTTACATCTCGCAACACGCTTCAGGCAATCAAAAAGAAAGGCAAAAATGATGAGAAAACGCAAATAAGCTGCTGATTGTGCCTAAAAGTAATTTAGAGAAATAATGAACTAAACTAAATAGTTAAACTCCTATCCAATCTCCCCACTGATAATTTGTTTCGAAAACTAAAATGCAAAAATAATGAGCCGACAATTAGTTAATCACTGGTTGCAGCTATGGTTTGGAGGGGAAGAAATCACTTGTTTTTATCTCGCCTGTTCCCTCCTAGCAGGTGGCTGGTTTCACTTACAGTATTCATCCAGGTGAAAAGAAATGAGCAGCGTTATTAGAAGAACATGTTGTCTGTTCAAAGCAAATAGAGGCCGGGAAAAACACAATAACAGCCGCCCGTTGGGCTAAATGTAGCGCATCGGATGCAATGAGAAGAACAGAGGTTATAAAGGCACCGGTGTGATTTGATCACCAATTGGCATGGCAACCAGCCCTGGCCAAGCAGCCTAAATTAATTGTGGTCTCCCATGTGAGACAAAGGCCAAGCTAATCGAGATGCTCAGGCTCAGTCTGTTAAGCTCAAAGGGCAATAACAGCAGGTTCCACACACATCTGGATCTGTCATCAAACACGAATAAGCTAACACTGAGTTTCAGTGTTGATGTGTAGTTTTCAGTTTGAGAGTTTTAGGGAAATTCTCCTCACTTTTCAGTGTCTCCTCAGAGTCGGGGTCTGAGTGGAGAGCCCAGAACAGAACAGGATCCCCACAGCTGGTAGAGATACACTGTGTTGCTCAAGGACATTATCTTTTAGATGATTTTGCCTGAAGGTCACATGGGGTAGGTGTATTGTGGTATTAATAATAATAATAATGATAATAACATGGCCTATACGCCAATACTGATATAGACCTATATGAGTGTGATAGGCCAATATTGGGCCAAATATCTGCTGACCAATATATTGGTCTGGTCTAATAGTCACATCTTAGGTTAGCTAAAAAACAAAACAAAAAAACTACCATGATTGGCAGCTATTCTGTAATAATCATTAGTTACTGTAGCTAGTGTTTTTCTCTGTAGCAAAACTCAAGCTAATTAGCTTGACAGTACACTGCAATATTTAGCTTGGCAGTAAGCTAGCATTTGCTAACATTAGATTACTTAAGATGTGACTATACTGTTGACCTAAGAACCAAGCTTGCTCAACTGTTATTGCCTCACAGAGCAAAAATGGATGGGAAGGCTAAAGTGTAGCCTAAACCCTAAAACCAAGTCTTCCAATCCTCAAAAAGCAGTCTCTACCCACGGGGACCTCAATTCTTGTCTCCACAGTGACATACATCGCTATGGGGTGAGTGTGCATTCAATTTAAAGTCCCCACAAGGATATAAGAACAAGAAAAACGTGCACACACACACACAGACAAGTAATGCTCCCATCGCTGCCTCTTCTTTCTTTTTTTTATAAGCAGTTACTCAAATCTGCTGATGACAACAGCTCACGTCTTCAGCTTCCTCGCCCATCTGGACAATATGTGCACAGGGTACAACTCAAAGTGTGTTTGCATTTAACTGTGCGTGTGTGTGTGATGAGAGGAAGAGAAGAAAAAATGGGATAAAATGAAAGAAAGCACCGAGAGAACAAGAGAGAGGAGGCTTGGAGGTGTGTATAGAGGGATGTGTCTTGTTCTTTCTTGTTCCGTCTCTCTTTTTTTTTTTTTTTTTCTTTCCACTGTAATTAGACAGGTCTGTGTGAGCAGCATAGCAAGCAGAATGATAGAGGAGCCACAGGGAGGTGGGGGGGAGAGAGGAATTAGTCAGGGGAGACATGATGAAGCCAAACAGTAGAACAGTGCGCAGTGATTAGATTAGATCAGATCAAAAAAGGTGGCCAAATAAACAGTGTTGAGAGGCTCAGATGATATGATACTGCGGATGTGATGAAAAATTCCTCCTCTGTTTTTAATTGCGGATGCACAAAGGTAGCATGATAATGGAACAATGAGAAGAGGAAGCAGAGTGCTGAGGTTCAGCCACTACAGCTTCTCCATCTGTGGTGTTTATCTGATACCTGATTTCAGCAGTTATGTGAAATTAGGACATGAGAGAGAGGCTGGGACAGGAGAAAGATGGTAGCTGAAGGGGGGGGGTGAGATGGTGAGAGAAAGAGAGAGGTGAAGAGGGGTGGGACTGGGAGCAATTCACAAGCTTGTTAAAATACCACTAATTACCAGCTGGCCTTGCAATATAATGAGTGTACCTGAGTGCTAAGAGCTGAGGGGAAACAGTGAGACGGATATAATAGCAGGACAGGAGGAAAGCAGAGAGAGAAGTGGAATGATAAGAGATGAAGATAAAAAAAAAAGGACGATGTGACAAACGGGGGGTCAATGAAGTTCAGTGTTCATGTAAACAGGGGCTCGATTACATAAACACAATTGGAAGAGGCTGCAATTGTGAATATGCAATAGAGAGATGCTCATTGTGCCGCAGAGTAGAAAACAGACCCGAGACTGAAATTACAGCAGGAGCACTGATCAAGCTGCATTGCCTCAACTAAGATACATTTTAGGGTTAGGCGGTATTGAGTAAAATTTATATCACGGTATACGTTGAAGCGCGCTATATCAGTTAGTCTTAAAAGTTCAATATTAATGTGTCTGAGGGGGTAGACACTGACATGGCGACTGCATTGCAACTATTACTGTACTATTAATTGTATTACAAGGAAATATTTCACAAAGCGAAGGTATTTTAGAAACCCAATTCCAAAAAAGGTGGGACATTGTATAAAATGTAAATAAAAACAGAATGTAATGATTTGCAAAAAAACTTTTCAAACTGTATTCAATTGAATACAGTACAAAGATAAAATATTAAACTTTTTTTGTTTGTTTGTTTGTTTTTTGTAAATATACAGTCATTCTGAATTTGATGCCTGCAACATGTTTACCACTGAGATACATCATCTTTTCTTTTAACAACACTCAGGAAGTGTTTTGGGAACTGAGGACACTATTGCTGTAATTATGTCTGAAATAAGCAGGGACATCTCCAACAAAAAGATGTTGGATGTCTGGATGGCAGCATATGTTGCTCCAAAACCTGTATGTGCCTTTCAGCATCAACTGTGCCTTCCCAGGTGTGACAGTTAGCCATGCCACGGGCACCAACACACCCCCATACCATCGCAGATGCTGGCTCTTTAAGTTAGCGCTGATAAACAATCTCGATGGGCTGTCTCCTCTTTAGCCCAGAGGACACAACGTCCATCATTTCCAAAAGCAATCTGAAATGTGGACTCCACAGCACATTTTTTCTGCTTTACATCAGTCCATCTCAGATAAGCTTGGGCCCCAGAAAAGTTGGCGACGTTTCTGGATGTTGTTGATATTTGGTAGCTGGTAGCTGATAGTTGTTTTTTAATGCAGTTTTTATTGCAGTGCTGCCTCAGGATTCAAAGGTCACAGGCATTCAGTGTTGGTTTTCAGCTTTAACCCTTAAAATTAGAGATCCCTCCACATTTTCTGAATCTGTTTATGATATTATGGATTGGATGGATGGACTGTAGACGGTGAAATCCCTGAATTCCTGCAGTTTTGGGTTGAGAAACTTTGTTCTTAAACTGTTGGGCTATTTGCCCACACAGTTTTAGGTTGAACCTTGCCCCATCCTTGCTTGTGGATGACAGGGCCCTTCAAGTGTGCCCTTTTAGTTTTTGGAAGTGGAGTTTTAAGAACATCTAATGTGCAAAATTGGAATAATAAATAGAAAAAAAACACTATTGTCTGACATAATTTACAGATTATAGGTTTCTGTTTGTTGTGTGTCTTTTTAAACCAGGACCATGTCCATATAAAGGAATATGCACCAGCCTTTTTAATGTGAACTTCTATCTGCTATTGGTTGAGGCTGAAATTTGGCCAGTTCAAGATGAGTGTGTGCCATTTCTCCTTGGCAGGCAGTAACTACTGCCCTGTAGATAATAGTGTCCTTGCTCAATCCTAATGGACAGATTACCTTGTAGAATGATAAATGCACTTACACGTTTACATAATATGTGCCTTTGTGGTGTTGAATATTTTTATTGAATGAGTACAATGAGTATATAGTAAATGGCTATAGACTGGCAACTGCTATTAGTTGTTTATGTTTAACGTATTTGTCATATTTGCACTCTTAGATTGATTTTTTTATGTCATAAATGAATTGTCTGTTTACCACTTGAGGGACAAATAAAGTATTTTGAATTGAATTGACCGTGATGAATGTAGAGCACACCAAAGTGAACATAAATCATCTGAAATGTCCAACTCTTTCTGACCTGAGATTGTAAAGTGCACAGTAAACACAAGCATGAGATGACTGTTGTGTCATTCCTCTGCTTTATTGGGGAATATAGTTTCTGCTCCGCGAGGCGTGCACACTAACCACTGAAGATACAGATCCATGGGATGGAAATAGACTTAAAAAGGTCAGAGCTTACAGCAGCATTGACAGTACTAAATGCAGTGTCCTTGTGGAGCATGACAGCAATAGAGAGGAGACTGCAGTGCGTGTTGGAAGAACAGTGGTTTAAATTCTAGTTTTGCACATCCTTAGTGTTAAGCATGGTGTTAGAGGAACGTTTTGACGCAGATGGAAATATATTTTCATCCAGCATGCTAGAGCCATTCTTTACAGGTTATTTATAGCCATCATTTTTTTCTTTTTTGACAGTCTCTCCAGTCTTTTTTTCAGAAAAAAAATGTGGCTGTGTGTTGACATAAGACAAATGTCACAGACCAGACTTGAAACCAGGACATCACTGGTACATATTAACCGCTGAGCCAATTGCCACCAGGATGCCCCGAGGACTTCATATGTGACAGTTTTCACAATGAGGAACATTTGAAAGGGAAAAAAGATACATCAACTCTGTAATGTACTTCACATATGCTAAATGGACATGTTGGACAATCTCTTCACATTTCACTGAAAGACTTGGAGATTTGCTCTTTAGCTCAAGGACATGCTTCCGTTTTACATGATGTACTGAGTGACTGAGTTGCAGTAGTTGAAAGAGTAAAAGCAATGACTATTTAAAGCAACCACAAGCAGTTCTTAACTGGTTATGAAACAGTCACTCAGTTTAATACTAAAGCAT
The DNA here is from genome assembly GCA_027495735.1 of Lutjanus campechanus. NCBI lineage: Eukaryota > Metazoa > Chordata > Actinopteri > Lutjaniformes > Lutjanidae > Lutjanus > Lutjanus campechanus. The sequence continues at coordinate 6,513 of JAJHUR010077400.1, read as the reverse complement.
CTATATGACGTGACTTTCTGCAACAAGATCTGCTATTTCTGTATAGTTATTCTTAATGGCTGCCATCAGTTCAGATTCTCCACAAAAATCTGATGAAATGGGCCTGTGTTAACATTTTCCCAGACAAAGTCACAGTGAGTTGTATGTTAGCCAATTAAAATGAAGCAAGAGGAGATTTTTAATTCATGATTTTATTTTTGGCACTCCATTTTGTGTTTGTTATGGCACAAACGCTACCACTTTTGTCTGCAGGTGAATCCAAAATCAGCAAAATATGAAAGTTCCTTGTAGTCACTTTAATAAAACTATACATTTGTAACCTCGGGGCCAATCTGAGTTATGTCTTGCGACTCTCATTATTTAGTTCAATTTGAGCATTTCTGTAGGCCTATTTGTTTATACTACATCTCACTACAAACACACACACAGATGTGTTTTAAGATACATACAAATATTGTGCTTGAAATAAAAATTTGTGTCAGATACGTGTTTTCCACAGAAGTTAAATTACCTCCTTAATTCTTAAATTACATCTGCTCATAATCCTTCGTAAAACCAAGAACCTCTTAATATGCAAATATTGCTCATTCCAAAAGTTTTATTACTGGCCACAAGATGTCTCCTGCTTCACTGTAAATTCTCTTCGAAGTTTACGCATTACACTTACGTAAGTTGCATATTGGACCATGATATATTCTGATACCATTTATTCCTTACTGATTCCCATATACCTGAACTTTATGCATCAACCAATACAGAAAAAATGGCACACAGAATGCCGCTGGGAAGTAGCAGGATGCTGTTTAGAGGCTAATAAATGTCACAATATATCAGAACAACCCTACCATGATTGGCTTTTGCATATAGAGCTGAACTGTGACTGGCCACTTTTTCAACCTTATATAAAGAGTTTTAAACCTGGAACTAAAACTTTGATTCAGAGCGAAACTGTAAAAACGATAAGATTGACAAGACAGTGTGTACATAATTATTTTAAGAGTGAAGAAACTGCTCATCCCATTAACCATTGCAACTGATACCTCTTCCTCTTAAATTTAACCTTCCTCATTATTATTGTATTTATACACTGTAAAAACTTCATCATTTCAAGGCAGCTGCCTTCACTAGATTTTGGGTTTTGAATCAAACGCCAACTTTTTTGTTTGTTGACATAAATTACTTCTCTTCTTTAGATAAATGTTTATCTTCGAGTTGAAGAAACCCCCCCAAAATCTGTATTTCAAAAACTGTTCACAGTGAGCTGTGAACCAGATTTGTCATAATTTGGTTGCTTGAAAATGAAATGGCTGTAATTGAAAATAATAAATTAACCTTTAGTCGCTTTGGTTTAAAATTTTTGTAATACAAATTATTTGGGGTTTCTAAAACTCAAAGACGTTACTGTTGAGCTCTCTATGAGTTAAACTTTAAGAAACACTTCAGAAGCTTTGAGAGATGAATGTGAAAACACCCTCCTAGTGTGCAACTCCAAACATCATTCTGCACAGTGAAGGTCAAACATCCAGGTCAAGTAACAAAGAGCAAGAGAAGGAGAAGGACTATAACAACAGATAAACAAACAATAAATTATAGTGTGTACCATTACAAATACATGATAAGTAGGTGTTTTAAAGCGAGGACATGAGTTTGAAAGGCCTCAATCTGCAAGTAAGATCAACGGAACAACTGCAGAAGGTTGTAGTTGTGCCTCACACATCACTGACCTGAGTGTATAAGAGCAAGAGCTGTTTAAAAAAAAAAGAACACGTTGCCTCTTGTTTAAAAAAGGGAAAACAAAACAACGTTTTCACGATGTATGTTAATGACTGTCTTGATAAAAAGGCCTGGTTACAAAACACACATGAGTCATAAGCAACATTCTGCTGCTGTGTTGATGAGTAATTATGGTTCTGCTTTCATAAGTAGAATATGCATAATCAATTCTGGATTATTTTGGTGCATGCATTTAGCATTGTGCAAAAACACAATGTTGAGCAAACAGACACACCTGTACAGTAGTGTTGCCTGTAGACAGAGGGGTTTCAAGCTTCAGATGTAAAACTGAAATCATTATCCCAGTAGATTCACTGGAACAACTGATTCAGACTGAACTAATTGTTGATGATTCACCCGTTATTACTGGAGATGAGAATGCATGAGCACAAATGCATGCAAATGTTTCAGATGAGAAATACCATTTTTTTGGTGACAAATGTTGCACATGTAGGTGGCCGAGAACCTCTGCTTTTCAACATTATGCAGCATGTGTGATTTCAAAAGCCCATCAGAACGTGAAGATGACTTCTTTCTTACTGTTCAATCATCCAGCTCAGCAGGAGACGCTGTAAACAAAATGTAACAGTGCTTTGTACTTTGTAATCATCTCTGACACAAAGGGTTTGTATTCGGTTAAGATTTTGCCACCCTGGGAAGCAGATCAACACTTAAGCAGAATCTATAGGACGTTCTCCAACCGCTTGGCATGCCGCACCATGAACACAGGATCAAGGGAGCTCATGTGTATGACAGCAGCACACATCAGAGCAGCTCTCTCAATCAACTTTTCACTGATGGTGGCAGAGGGAGAGAAGCACTCTGTCTTCATCTACTTACAGCTCTGCTGTTTTTTCTGGTGATTTTATGATGCTGTATCTGTAGCCTGCTTTTATGCAAAAGCTGTTTTGTATGTCTTCATTGTGCTGTTATGTAAAGGAGGTCTACAGTCTACAGTTAATAGGATGCCCCCTCTATGTGTTCCAGTTCCTTTACCTAAAAGGTTACTGCTGGGGCATCTATCTGAAATTTGAGAAATGTTCTAGCTGCACTGCAACAAAGGAAAAACTGTGGCTCTGCCTCAAAGGGATATCCACTTGGGGGGGCCTGCTGTCATGCCATGCAAGTGCATGCGCAGCAGTGGCCTTTTCCTGAGAACTGTAGGATGCTGATGAGGTGCCTGGATGAGGACACTTTGACATATTCTGCTTTGCAAGTTTTTATTTTTCTCTGGCTGTGAATGAATTCCTGCATGCTCCTCAACTCGTACATTTTTCAACCATCCGCTGACACAAAACTTTGAAGGGAAATAGTGATGTGCAAAAACATCTAGTGGTGTATTAGGGAAAAGTTGCCAAGTGGCTCTCAGGGCTCTCACTGTCTGGTTGTTTTTAACAGTCTTAAAGTGTTGCTCTCATCCGTCTGAACTGACTTACATCTTGAGTCCTAATGTGACCCCACTGTGCAGTGGCATGGGCAGACTAAATATTAATAGAACAGTAACACCTGCTGGTGGATAGCACGGAGCTGGGGAGGATAAGCATTGCCTCGATCCTGTTTAGACTGTGGTAGCAACTTCAGTCACCAGGTAGCCACCCCCTAAAAATCATATCCCACCTTATTATCTATTTTACTTTAAATGGGACCAGAATTTACTAAATTTACTAAAGGATTTAGTAAATAGTATTTACTAACATTATGCTGTATTGAAGAAAACTTATAACTAGTGATTGAGACCATAAACTTAGTAGCAAAATGTTTAATGAGCTAATAAATTAAGTGCTAAGTTGTAGGTTTTAGAATTATTGTTTAAGAATCTTCTGCAATACTCGTTGAGCAGCTACATTGTCAGAAATACAACAGAAGAACAGCTGATGAGTCTGTTTACAGCGCAGCCAAACAAACTCATCCTAAGAAGTAGGATGTGTGCAGCCTGTTCTGTACAGCTCACTGTGGCTGCTCCTTCTTGTTCAATTAGCCGATGCAATATTTAAAACTGACCCACTGGCAAAAATTCAGAAAATTACTGTTTTGTAGACACATTTTTGATAAATAATCGCAGTTAGCGCTAATGGCAGCGGCAAGAGGAAATGTTCCAGTTGCAATAACTTACTGTAAAAGAGTTCTAATATGGTGTGGAGCAAGCTATAAATAGTAAGGCCGATGTCAGTGAGATAAAATTACAAATAGTAATACTGAATAATTAAAACAAATATATTTACTGAATGCAAATAGTCTAAATAATTATCGCACAGAAACCAGAGGTTGATTTCATGAAAATCAGCTTTAATGTGTTTTTAAATTGTGACCATGTGCGGTTTCCTCTACTGTATTGAATGAGTAATGTTTAAACTCCACATGCAAGGAAATGCAGATAAATGGCAGCAACACAGCAGCTTGAGTACATCTGGGCATTGTGTCTTCCAGTTTCCAATCTTGGTCTATTTCCACTTTTAATGAAAACTGCAATGCACTGTGGACCACAGCTGCCAATGCTGATCAACTCTGAAATCTCTGGGTCTTCAGGACTTCTGTGCTTTTAGAATATCTTAAAAAACTTCAAGGTTCAAGATTGGAGAATTTGAAGATGGACATTTTGAAAAAAAAAGTTTTAGTTTGATTACAAATCTACGTATGAGCTCCGAATCCAGGTAAAGCACAACAACCGTTCCTTCTTTAACACCCTGGCACTGTATAACTATCTTTTCAGACAGTGTCACTTTGTTTAAACCATCTTCAAAAGATATGACATCGCTCTTTGACAACCTTGTATAGCTGAGTGCCTATCCTCTGAAGTAAGATGACAGACAAAAACATGAAAGGAAAGCTGTTTTTGTTGTACAACATGAATATAACTTTGCAAGTTCAGTATCTGGAAACATTTGTTCAGGAATGTTAGACAAGTCTGAGCGGGAGTTGAAAAAGAAGTTTGATATAATGTGTTGATGACCCAGAGAATCTCTGCTTCATGCACTGCTTGGTCTGAGAGTACAACCCTTAAACTTGAACTACTGTACAGCAGCTGCACTGTGATGTCAAGTGGATACTTCTTCCATTTGTATAGTTTACACTGGCCGCATTAAATGACGAGCCTCCGGATTGTACACTTGCCTACTTTGCATTGTTTACTTTAAGCTTTGCGCTTCACTAGCTTTCAATTCTTACAGTAGATGACACTCTTTGTTTGATATGAAGGTTATTTTGAGATTGTCTGAGACCCTGAGATGGGTTAGGCCTTGTGCATAACCCTCCAGTGCTGAAAGATCCATCATCATTATCAACATCAAAGAATTTTCTCCACAGTTGTAGCAATATGGTCTTTTTGTATTCACAAACTATCCGCATTATAAACTGCAAATCTTCGTTCCATTATTTGAATGTATAATATTGTTGGTGCACACGTACTTAAGAAATAATAATGTTGTACTCGTGGTGCTCACTATGATTCCTGTTGACTTTATTGTGTGGCAGTTTAAAGTTGAGGTAGCAGTTTATTTTTAGTGTCACTGAAAAAAGTCTTGTAATAACCTTTAAAGATAAGGTAATGTGGTCTAAAGACGGGTATACACTCTGCGTCGGACTGTGAGACAGCTGCTACATAATATAAATTACATCAAGCTTCCTTTGCAAAATTGGCATCGCAAGTTGGACTCTTGATACTGGATATGATACTGGAATTTCGAACTTTGATTCAATACTTTGAAAAAATTTTTAAAAGATAAATTCAGTATTTCCCCTACCATTAGAAACAAAATATTTTACTTATGTTGTGAATTCTTCATGTTCAAACATCTATTTTGAAATGTTAATTTTAAATTATTACATTTCCTTCTCTGTTCGCTCATAACAAGCTGTTAGCTTGTATATAAATATCGTCACAGACGATGTAAATTGTATTACAGCTATAAGGTTCGTGTAGCACTTTCAGTTGTTCATGATGTTGCACTGTCTAGCTGATGCTCAGTGTGTTCATTGTACTGTTGTCATGTCGGTAGAAATCAGTTTCATTAGTCTTGCGTAGAGTTAAGGTAACCTAGAACTGGTATTGTCTCAAATATTCATAATCAATATGTGTTGAGATTTTTTTTTCTTTTTTTTTTGACACTATTTCAATCACATAAATAGCACAGGGCTTGATTCTTGCTTAGCTTCATTGTTTACTATTATAGTGGCATGGATGGATGACATGCTGATGCTGCATGCTGATGTCATTTTTTATTATTTTTTTTATTAGGTTTATTAGATCCATGTCACACAGTACGGCTTGCAGTAAATTTATAAGATTGCTAAATTCTTACAGTTTGTAGAAAATTCTCCACTTGGCTCAGTTTTGAGAAAATCCTGTGACAATGACTTTGGCCGATCACAGGTTGGTAAGATAGCCGATTGTTGAGTCTCATTCCCAAAACATCAGTATTTTACGACCTGGGAATGAAACTCAGCAACCAACTATCCTTCTCCAGAATCACTTACTGCACCTTTAAACTGGTCTTACTCTTAATTATAACAATAATGAGTTTTAATTTGCAGCTGACTTTCATCAACACTGCACAATGAGCTTATTGTACAACTTTGTTAAATTTAATATCATCAAGTTGAGTGAATGGTGGTGAAATAAAATTGCCTGTCAGCTCAGTTAAAGCTTGAAAGAACCGGTGCAGAGAATTTAGATATTTATGAGCTCTAAATGTTTTAGTGTTTTTCAGCAGGACTGTCTTAACTGTCTTAACACCTCCCACA
>JAJHUR010077398.1:0-15630 GCA_027495735.1 Lutjanus campechanus | reverse complement strand
CACACCATCAGCAGAGCCCATGTCACATCTAAAGGAAATATTTTAGGTAGGCAGAAAGGATGGAATTTCGTGTTTCCGGCAAATGGCTGAGATGAATGTGGCTGAAAAGAAGGGAGAATTGTGAATTGAATTGTGTTCTGATTAGCATTGGGTGTGGCTGGATCAAGTGTGTAGTGTATACAACTGTCTGATGCCTGATGTTTGACAACTAATTGCAGAGCCGGTCCTGACCTCCATGGAGCCCTAAGAAAAATTCTGCTAAAGGGCCCTCCGACAAACTGCTGACCGGATGAGTAATGTATTTGAAAATCCTGGAGTGAGAGTAAAGAGAGGAGGGATATAAAGTAAAAAATCAGCTTCTCTGGTGAGTATTGACACAAAATTACAGATACCGTGCTTTTGCACTGCATTTTTGTCTGCACTGAGTCAAACTGTGTCACTGGTGAGTTGCATTTTCATGACTGCTTCTATTGCGGACAGCCGCGCCCAACATGGAGCCGCTCTGGAGCTGGGACAAAGCGAGCCCGACTGGCCTCCAAACGAGTTGCAGTCACGTTGCGCCAACCGCAGCCAAACCGTGATGAGCCTCCTTTTCTGTCCCCCTCCAACAAGCAAGTGCTGTGATACTGAGCTTGTGAGCAGGAGAGCAGAGAGTAAAGTCTTTTTATGTTCAGCTCTCGGAACTTCTATAGCTTCACACCGTATCTTTATGTTTTTAAATGTAGTTTCTCTCCTCTGTCTGTGTTTTGTACTGTCGGGTGTCTGTTTTATTACACACAGTTGATGTCTGTCAGCCTGTGCTCGCTCACAACTGCCTCTGTGAACTGTTGCGTGCACGCATGAAGCACGTGCTGCTTGTCTGGTAGGAGGAGTTCAGGACTGAGAAAACGAAACCTAACTCAGATGACCAGCTGCAGCTTTAGTAATGTTAACTGTTATGTCAAACTAAAATAAATGTTGAAGGCAACACTTTCTAATGCACCAATTTTTCTACCTGATGATAAAGTAGCTCAAGCATTTCAGTTTTTGAAGTCCACTACTGATTGTCTGTATTGTTAGACATGGCCAGATTTTCACGTCTTCTATTTTTATGGTTCCCAACTTCCAGAAAAATGCCAAAACGTCACTGGCTTGCACGTCATTGATGTCTGCTATGAAGCCTCGCCTTCGACTGTCATTGTACAGCAACATTTAACCCTTTGGAGCAGTACAAATGGCTAATGATTTCTGAAAGGTTCAAGAGGGACTGGACACTCAGCAATGTTTGTTTGTTGGCCCGCAGGGGTGCATGATTCCAATCCTATTGTCTAACACATAACGTGTATTATTTGATGTTAAAGATTCATTTCCACACATCACTATAGCTGTTATGTCCGGCAGTGAGCCAACACGTCTTGGAAGAATGGTAGCTCAATGCCAAGCATTGAGAGCAGCTGTATCAGTCTTTCTAACAGATACAGTCCTTTGGTAACATATTTGGGGACAAGGGCCTGCACTCCTTTGAAGACCTTCTGTGTCCACTTTAATTTACAACGGCCCACTTTTTATTTCTACCTGCAGTTGAGGACTGCTATGAAGACCCATGGGGTCCCTTGGGAGAGTCCACTTGAGGAGCACTCATTGCTCAAAGTTTTGTGTGAGACTCGAGAACAAGAGAGGGCAGATATCGCTGACCTTAGCCTTGGCTTGGATTGGGACGGTATTTGGGACATGGTTAAGCAGTCATCCAGAAATCCTGGCCATCAACAAATTTATATAAATTTTGTTCACCGGACATATACGACTTCATATAAACTTCACAGTGTGAAGCTTAAAGCTGACCCAAATTGTACACTATACCCCTCAGGTGTAATTGGCACTTTTTTATCATGTGGTTTTGGAATGCCCCAGTGTAGCTAATTTCTGGAAGATGGTAAAAGGAAGAATGTCCACCATAATAGGCATTCCTGTCCCCCTGCCCCCATCTGTACTGATTTTAAATGATCTCTCTCAGTTTAAATTACAAAAAAGCCCAGAGGCGTGCGTTTTTGGCTGGTTTGACGGCTGCTAAGACGATGGTCGCAACCAGGTGGAATCCTCCACATACACTAACTTAATGACAATGACGACAACAATCCTCACTTTTATAGATGTTGTTTATCTTGAACTGTCCACTGCATGCATTCATGGGGCCCAAACCAGTAGAGGATCTGAAAGCTGGAAGTGGTATTTTTGGCTGCATTTTCTCTGCTATAGTACCCTTATGAACTTATTCTCCTGCTAACTTGGTATTTCTGCTGAGGAGTGTGCTGAATATTTCCGGCAACAGTGAAACGTGATGAGTGCGCACGGGGAGGAGGGAGGGACAGAGGGGGGCGGGAGCAGCAGGAGTCATGAAGGCATCTGATTGGTTCATTTCCATTCAGACCGAATGGCAGCGATTGGTCAGAGTTTTTACAGGCCTGCAGCTGACAAAGAGGTCTGATTCTTTTCGTTCCTTCTTCTGAATACATAATGTATTGACTACTCTCAGGATGGAAGGACCATTTCACCCAGTATAACAAAAAGTGTTTCTGAACAGGATTACAAACTATAGCTTTAAGAGGAACCCACCCCTAATTTTATTTATCTGTTTATTTATTTGTTTGATTTCCCCCTCTGGTCCTGCTTCAGTCTGAGTTTTCCTTATTCATTGTTCCCTGTTTGGGCATTATAATTTGTCTCTTCTACTAAGTGTTGTAGACGTCTTTCAGTGTCATAATACAGGCTCAAGTTATAAGGGTTACAGTGTGCCGCTTGTGTTCATATCATTATATGTTTGGTTTTCAATTTATGTTCCTTAATGTGCATATGTATGTGTATGTAGGCTTATATATGTATGTCCGTATGTATGTATGCAGTGTAGTGTTGCGCTTTTAAGGGAAGGTTGTGGTAAGCTTTGTGTAGATGTTTGTAAGTATATCTAGTTGTATGTCTTCGTATGTATACATTTGCATTTTTGATAGTGACTTGTCTGCTTTTTATGGGTCAATGATTTTGTTACACTTTACTGTTCAGAGTTAAATTTTATTACTTTAAATTGTTGCTTTATCACTGATTATATGTCTACACCTCAGGAAATGACAATATATTTTGGCAGGTAAAGTTACACTCAGTCGTACTCTAGCCAGTTAAAAAGAAGCATGAGGAGATTTTTATTTTTGTGATCAAATACTTCAAGCAGAATCCAAGCAGGCACTAAGAACCATGATACAGAAACAGCTGATCTTCTCTGTGATGGTGTTGTGAACTTCGGTTGGTCACACAGATGCATCAGTAATAAACTGAGACTGTTTGATAACCAGTTAAAAACTCCTTGCACCAGTTTTAATGAATGCTTTATCAAACACGTAGATATTTTTTGAATGTCCGTTAACAGTAAAACAAATATGAACTATAAGATAAGATCAAATAAAATGAAATAAAATAAATTTTATTGATCCCATACTGAGGAAATTCACATTACAGCAAGAATATAAAGTATTACATTTAACAAAATATTCATTAAAGACTATTTACACTACATACACCTTTCACTTGTACAGATATATGGAGATGTCTGTATATATGGACAGATATATGGATATACAGTGTCTGGATAACTGCAGGGTAAACACACACATGTTGTAATACACACATGGTGTGAAGCATTGTATTAAGAGGAAAGAATGTAAACAGTATTATCAAAGTTTAATTTAATGAAGAATGAATATGAGTAAATAACAAAATAAAAAAATAAAAAATAATTTAATATCAGTCTACTATTTATTACTTCTGGCTGATCCAGAGGACAGATACATTATTTAAAAAAATAATCATGTATTGGATGATGAGATTTACTTTCTTCATTTCTCTTTTCTTTTTCTCTGTTTGTGTGGGTTTAAAATCTGTATAGTTGCAATGTTTCACATAATATATTGGTTATCATTTCTTTTTTGTGTGTGTTGTTTTATGCATTAAGAGCTGTGTTTTCTGTGTACTACTTGTTTCAAACACAATAAAAACAACATTATAATGGAAGATTTGAATTAAATAAAAATAACGCCTGACACAGTAGGTTATAGTACCAGTTAAACTGACTGTATTATGGAATCCTATTTCCACCAATGTGATGAAAAGTCATTATTTTTGAGATACTGAGTCATTATTTTGGAGACTAAATCATATTTCGAGAAATGAACTCATTATTTAACACATCTCATCTCATTTTTAAAGATACTAAATCATTTTGAGATAATACATCATTATTTTGAGATACTGTCTCGTTACCTTTGAGATACTAAGTCATTACTTCGAGAAACTAAGTCATTTCACATACAAATCTCTCTCCAAGTCATTATTTTGACAAATCAAGTCATTATTTCATATCGTCTCTCATTATTTAACATGTGTCATATTATATCTCATTATTTTGAGACACTAAATCATTATTTTGAGACAGTAAAATGAAGCCGTCCTTCTAATAACTTGCAGGATCTCTTTTCCCTTCAGACTGGAGAAAACGGGTGCCCATGTCCGACAGTCCTCCTCAGTCCACATGAGGGCAGCAGTGCAGTTTTTGAAGGCCCCTCACCTTTAGAGGCAGCAGCTTCCCTTCAGGTGAGTCTGGAGTTACCTGATAGGCTGCTGGTGGCAGAGCGGTGGAAACAGCGTGAAACCAGCGGCTTCGCTGCGTCTCTACACGGCTCCACACCGGCGCACCAACATGCTCAAGTTGAAGAGGCGATGAGTCGGGTGTTGCAGATTCAGGGTGGTGGAGAGGCAGCTGTGAACGCACGACTTTTGCGGTGTTTCGGCATTGCGTAAATGCGCACTGGTGAGTGAGGGGAGGAGACGGGAGGAGAGGGACGGGAAGAGGAGAAATGTTGAGTCAGTGGAAGGAGGGGGACGGTGGTAACTGTTGTTCTCGCTGGATTCTGTCACTGAACAGGTACACGGCAGGATTTCCACCGCGCTCCTCCGCTGCTGACATGTCGTGGACACACATTTACGCGGAGCCGCACCGGCCAGCTCCGACGCACCGTTGACTTCCTGGCGTCCACCCACCGGACAAAAAAAGGTAAGGACTGTTTGTCCACAAACTTTCACACGTCTCTGCGCTCATATCATACGGCTGAACGCTCCTGCGGACTTTCTGAGGCTGCTTTTCATACCCTGGGAACACTTCGGACCGATGCAGCGTCGCGCTTCACCTCCGCGCACATGTGCTCTGCTGCTCGAGATGCGCTTGTTGTTGTTGGGCGCTGCGGAGCTGCATCGCGTCGGTATGAACATGTGTGATATTCAGTTTATATCCTAGTTTAATGATGCAGTTTGTAGCAATAAAATGCTGGGCGTAGATCAAGCACAATATGTCAGTAATCTGTGTGGACGCCATCTCCAAAATAATGCCATCATCACAGCAGGTTAGTGCTGCAGGACTGCTCGTCTGTGATGTGTATAGTTGACATGATGAGCTTAAAGTTTGGATGGCAAATCGTATCAGCCGCAGGTACTTTGACACTGCGCAGGATTTTAGCGAGGTGATGCCTCAGTGTTGTGTGACTGGAGTTGCAGCAAAGCTTTTGATGCGTGATTTTTTTGGTGCAGATTCTGGGATTTAGGCGAGAGGTTGTCGGTCAAATCCATCCAGCTGTTTAGTGAGATGCGTCTTTTCTAGACAAGCCGGTGCCATCTGCTCAGCCGCACTGCCCAACATCTGGTTGGAGCTGTCTGTTAGTGGCAGACAGAGTCAAATCAAGTGCATTATTTTATTTTTTTGTATATTTATTTGTATAGCACCAAATCATATCTCTGGGCAGTTTTAGTCTGTATTCTTTATCATATTATTTACAGAGACTCAAGTTCCCACCAAGAGCGAACATTGAGGCAACAGTGGCGGAAAAACTTTTTTTTTTTCTGTGTTTATCCTTTTTAGACCCTTTTTCAAAGACAAACTGGGACATTTTCAAGCTTTTCCAGCACCTGACATGTACATCCTCAAAATGATTAGACCCCGTTTCATCTCTTCATCACATTAAATTAGTCCAGGCTTGCTTTTGATAAGATTTTTTACAGACACCTGCACACCAAGCAATGGCAAGGATAAACTTTCTTTCATCTTCTGTTTTCAGGCAGTGTTCTTCCACCTTTTCTAAAGACAAATTCAAATATCATCGAGGTGCATTTTCAAGCTTTTGCAGCACCTCACAGCTGTGGTAAATGATATGTTTATATTTGTGTATGTTCTCAAAATGATCAGGCCCCATATCGTTTCCTCATCAAATTAAATCAGTCCAGACCTGCTGTTATTTAGAGAGACCCAAAAGTTCCCACCGAGAGCAAGCACTATGGTGACAGTGACGAGGAAAAACTTTCTTCTATGTTTTTTCTGTTTTAGACAGAACCTTCGCATACCTTTTTCAAAGACAAATTCAAGCACTTTTCAAGCATTTTCAAGCTTTTCCAGGGCAGGTTTAGACTGTGTTCTTTATAATATTATTTACAAAAGACCCAATAGTTCCCACCAAGAGCGAACACTGAGGCGCCAAAGGAAAAACTTTCCTCTGTGTTTATTCTCTTTTTAGACAGGGTTCCTACGCTTTGTCCACAGATAAGTTCAAGCACTTTTCAAGGTGCACTTTCAAGCTTTTCCAGCACCTTACAGCAGTGGTCCATGACATACTTACATACATGTACAGTATATCCTGAAAATGATTAGGTTATATTTCATTTCTTCATCACATTAAATGTTAAACTGTTATTGTGCCATAAACAACCAAAATCACAAATTGTACAGCAGGGTGACAGATTAAAGGAAAACACTGGCTTATTGCTTTCAGTCTATATCGGTATTGGCTCATATGTTGTTTGATTGTTTTTATTTGTTAGCTTTCTAAGCACCATTTATGTTTGCTTGATCCTTTTCCTCAAGTCAGGTTCAAAACTACACATATTTTTAGTTATTATATGAAAATAGTTTAATGTTTCAGTGTCCTCATATCCTTTTGTTGTGTTCAAATGTAATGTTTTATTTTTTTTATTTTTTCCACTTGCCCAGCAAGTAAAAACTTGCAAGGCAAAGTTGATTTCTGATCCACTGCAAGTCAATTTTTTACTTGACCTTTGTTTTATTTTAGAGAGTCCATAAAATGTCAAACATGTCAGTTTAAAAGCAGGAAGCAGGAAATCTTCCTATCTGAGAGGCTGAAAAGATAATTTTCTGCCATTTTGCATGAAATATTACTTTAGCAATTCATTGATTATCATAGTAGTTGAATAGCTTTTCTTTGCCCAGTCCGGCAAGCGAGTTGCCAGATTTACTTGTCTTGGGCAAGCCTCATTGTTGAGCAGTGTTTTGGACAATAACGTTTATTGTTAAACTGTGAAATATCCCGCCTCCATCACATATCTCTGGCACAAGCGAGTAAATCTAATCACTCACACAATGACTTGACAAATAACTACAGTTTTAATAAAAATCCTCTTCATTTTTAATTTATAAAAAGAATTTATTTTGAGCGAACACTTATTGAAACAGCAGCCTCCCAGCATGTTGTCATCTGTTAGCCTCCCACTCACTCTTCCATCAGTGGGCACTAATCCAGAAACACTGACAGATCACACTAAGCGGCCACATGTGCAGAGTGGCAGGCGAGGCTCGAGCGCAGTCGTCTTCATTTTGTGCAGAAGGCAAATGTCATTTTGCTCTCTCTGACTTACTGTTCTTTCTTCACTAAAAAGCGAACCATTTAGTCAGGCAGTGATTTTATTATAAAAGTAATGCAGTTATAATTTCAAGCAGTTTCAAGCACTTTATCCAAAATCTAAGCACTTTTCAAACCTTGCTAACACAGCACCTGTGAGAGCCCTGTTAGAGAAACCTCATCTCTCTGCTCTCTTTGAACTGAAGTGAGTGTGTGTCTTCAGGTAGAGAGAGTCCCTCGTCCTCCTGGGATTGTGGCTGCTCGCTCACACTCCCTGCTCCTCTCTCTCTCTCTCCACCCTCCCTCCATCCTCACTTTCTTCTCAGAGCAGCATCCACTCAGTCAAAAGCGCTCCCTTACTGTCTGGTCTGCTAAAGAGGTAGTTTGTTCCTCTTACAGATTCCACTCCTCCCTCCCTTTCCTCTCTCTCCTCCTGTCTGCATCGGTGCGACTTTTCCCTTTTCCGACCTGCGATGATCGCTCCTAACTTGGTGTGAGCTCATTTGCATAATGAGGATTACAGCTGACATGCAGCGTCTGGGCCTGTCTTGCTGGATCCAGCGGAGAAGCGTACTGCTGTGGCAGCTCTCATTGTGCCAGCAAAATGCCACCCTCGATCAGGACTCACCGGGAAGGCGGCGGTCTGCTCTGACAGACCGGCCTCTGCCTCTTCACCATCATCAGTCCGGAGGGAGCGAGGGACACTGACAAATAGACCACCTCAGTACAAAATTATTCACGTATCAAATGAGATATTGACGCTGTGGTTGGCACAATGGCTTGTTAGATAAAAATGGATAAATGAACATGCAGGATCGATACAAGCATTGCATATTGATTTTGCCTCATGCAATAATAGTTTTAATGAGCACTGGGGCCTGACTGATGCTGGATTTTTGGGGCCAATACTGATATTGTGGAGGAATCAAATTTCAATATCAAAATATCAGCTGATTTTCATTAGAATATAATATACAAAATATTCAGCATATAGGCCTACATAAAAACCTAAAAAAAACACTTGATATATAATGGAGGCAGGATATTTTACAACTTTAATGTCCAAATTATTATAAGGGTGCTGAAAACAGTAAGCTTTCACCAGTATTTCTAATAATTATAAATAACATCCAATCAAAAAAACATAAATGGAGCAAAATATTTTTATGAATTTAGAAAAAGGATCAAATATATAGAAAAAACAGCCTGTAAAGGTAACAAATGAGGACATCTCCATTATGTTCTGTTGAAAAATAAATGGGCGCAGGTTGGACAACATATATGACAATATAGACCGATACAGCAGTGAAAGGCTGGTTAGAGGTTGACCGATATATTGGTCAACCTCTAATTAGCATCAGTTCTGTCTTGAGTAAGGCCTGACTGATATTGAGGCCAATGCTGATGACAGTATGAAGGAGTACAAACGTTTTGATACTGATATCTCAGCCGATATCGCAAAGATTCTTCAAATGTGCTTATGAAACACTTGTGACAAAGATTTAGAATGGAGGCAGGATATTTTACAACTTTAATGTCCAAAATGAAATCAGGGCTCTGAAATCAGTTTAACTTTAACCAGTATTTTCAATAATTATAAAAATGATTAACTGTAAGTAAAACTTTTTTTTTAAAAAGAAATTTAATTTTGGTGCATGTTGGATAACATAGATGCTGATACAGATATATATCATCACAGCTGGTATAAGTCGATACTAGGCCGATAATATCAGTTGGTCAGTTTTGTCTGAGGGTAGGACCTGACTGATTTTCAGGGCAGTCACCGGTATCAGGGAGGACAAAAATTTTGATACTGATATCGCGGCCAGTATTGCAAAGATCCCTCCAACGTGGTGGAAGCAGGATATAGATAGATAGTACTTTATTGATCCCAAACTGGGAAATTCTTGAAATATATTTTACAGTTTAACCACAAACTTCATCGTCATGACATCAGGTTGCTGAAACAGTAAAGTTTCACTGGTATTTTTAATAATTCTGGAAAAAAGAAAAGAGTAAAAATGTTGTCTGTAAAACTGAAAAAAGAAAAGAAAAACTATCTGCATTATGTTCTGTCAAAAAAAGTTTTCATTGCAGAAGATATGGGATAACAAGTACACTGATAGCCCAACATTAGGACGATAATATCAGTCGGTCTCTAATGAGCATTAGTTCTGTTTGGAGCTGGGCCTGACTCATTCAATACAATATTAAGGAGTACAAAAATTTCCGTATTGATATTTCAGCTGATATTGATATCGAAAGATGTGTTTTAGAGGCAGGATATTGCACAGTTTAATGATAAAGTTCATTGTCCAAAATGGCGTCAGGTCACTGAAACAATAAACCTCCACAACTATAGTTATTTAGTGAAACTACTGTCTATAAAACTAAAAACTAAAACATGACAACAATCTGCATTATGTCTGTCAAAAGAACAAAACAATATCAGAGAATACTGGACAACATGTATGCCAGTACTGATATAGACTGATATAGTATACTGTATACTGTGATAGGCCAATATCAGTTGATAATATCGGTATACATACATATCTGTCTCATATCTGTCTTGTTTTTGTTTGTTTTTTTTTTAAAATTTAAAAGTTAAATCTTGCATTCAACTTGTGCTGCATAAACGAGTGTGCCGTCCACTTGACAGCTAAATCCATTCTAAAGTTCAGTCCACGGGTCAGAGCCCACCAGAGGACACGCAGTCCTGAAGTGAGTCGGTCTCCACGTGACAGGAACAGAAATGTATTTTTGATGGAGCTGTTTCCCAGGGCCACATCTCACATCTGTTCCGCCTGTTTTCTTGGCCTCTTATTTAACTGTCCCAGGCGTTGTCTCTCTTTCACCGTCATTATCCGCCCGTTTCATGATGATAGAATGAAAGCTGTGATGGTTTGTGATCCAGGAACTGAAGCTTGTCCTCTCCTGTTGAACTGACTGTACTTTGTGCTGGAAAAAAGCATCACCGGACAACAGCTGACGGCAGCCTGGGGCCTCATTTAGGACCTCTTTTATCAAGCACATGACTGCAGTAATGCAGTTATCGTCACTAGCGCTGCACCTAGCGATTATTTTTTAAATGTTTGATCTGGCGATTATTTTTTGATCAATTAATCTAACAATTATTTTTTTGGTATTCAATTACATAACAGTTAATTTACTTAAAATACTTATCAAAAACTTGTCTCATCAGTATTTAAATATTTTATTCAGTTATAATCCTGAAAAACAGACACATAAAGCACATTAGAATAATGATAATGCATATTTTTAAGTTTAAAGTCTAATTTCCACCCTATTTAATAGACTCCATGTCAGATGCCCGATCAGAGAAATACTGGACCTTAAACTGAAAGAAGCTATGATGCAGATTAATTTAATAACTAATCACTGTCAACCCGTCACTGAACTGAAAAATCAGTATTTTGACTTAAGTCTTAAACTGGTTATAGTTATTATAGAGTTATTTAATCTCTGGAGTCTTTTTGCATCCGTGTGGAGCAAAGAAAATACTCTACAGTCTGTAATGTTAGTTTTAAACATTTCTGTCTCATACGTGGCTGATAAAGTGAACAGAAACAACAAAATCGCAGAATAACACCGTTAGATGACGCACGGTGTAAAGTTGACAGCAGCAGGGCAGACATCACTTTTAACGCGGGGGTGATGAAGAAACCTCTAGAAAATCTATCTTAAATGATTTCTACTAACAGAACCATGTTCCACGTGTTGATAATCCTCTTATTTTGTGCTTGGGTGCTGACAGAAAGTAAACAGGATGATGCTGCTGCTGCTGCTGCTGCAGGAGGAGGATGACAGGTCGCTCAGTGCTTCACTTCCAGCACTCCTGTGGAGCAGTTTGTCCTGCTGTGATAAGTCCCGTCCAGTTTGTGGAGCTAAAGAGAGTCAAACTGTCGCGTCTCTGTCTAAAAATACTCCCACACTTCAGATGATCGCAGCGACTCACCCTGCAGCTTGATCCTCAGGTGAATCCGCTGCGGTTCATAGTGACGTGTTGACGCATGATCTGCAAATTGACGTATTTTCCGAAACGCCCCAGCCATAATTGTCACAGCCCAAGTTTTGTGACAACCATAAGTGATTATTGCAATATACAACTATACAAAAAGTTATGAATTCATTTTCATTTATCATATAAATACTCTGAACACAGTTAATTTTTCAATACAGACACAAATTCTATAAATTCCTTTAAAAGCCTCTCATCAAAGCAAACTGCAGTTGGTGGGAATTATTCAGAGTGTGACACATCAAAGGCCATGATTGATTGATTGATTGATTGACACCTTTTTTTTCCTTTTTATACCCGCCCACACTCCAGGGTCTCTGCCTCTGATTGACTGGTACTCATCACCTCTGTTGGTTAAACCAGTGGTTTTCAAACTGGGTTCCGGGGACCAAGAGGAGTCTTTGAGTGGGTTGTAGAGAAACCTAAACACAATGTTTATCACATTTTGTGTTAGCTGGAACAACGAGTGAAGGGCTTGATCGTAATTTTTAGCGATCCTAGATTGAAGACTTGTGTCCATAAGTCCATTACCCCGGTGCATGCTGGGATGCTTCCTTGCCCGTCTGCTTGTGTGATGCCACAGTATTTAAACTTTATTGTCTGGGGTATTTTCTGCCTTTATCTTTCTCGGTTGCTTCTTGTGTCCACAACAACAGGCTCTACATGAAGGCTACTCAGGCTTTCAGGCGGGTGAGAATGACCGTATAAGGCATCCTGGAGGCTTTTCTGTATGCAAATGAGCCTGTGGGTGCACAAGTGGATGGATGTAGAGGAGGCAAGATTTGTCATAGTATTGTTGAGTATGCATGTTTCTTAAATACCAATTTAACAGAAGTTCCTACGCGCACATTTAGAGCTTGTTCGACACATTCTTTGATAAACGAGGCCCCTGGACTCTGCAGGGCCGAGTTGTTTTATGAGTGTGTAGTACAGATTGTCTTTAGATGTGATTAGGGTGGTTTGTGTGGGACAGATATGGCTGCTGCCTCACATACACACACACAGACACACACAAGGAGCAGCCATCCACAGACATTAACCCGGTCGGATGAGTGTGGAACTGAGCCAATATTCCCATCAGAGGATTAAGTGGGATGCTCACAGTGGACAGTTTGGACGTCCAGCCTGCCAACACGGGGACATTCAGGCCTGGATGAGATTTCTGAGTGAGGGGAAGAGAGAGAGAGTTGGAGAGAGGAATACATGGAGAGGAGATGTTAAGCATCTCAAGTAAATTGAGTCTGTTTTTAAGGGAATTGGGAAATCTGTACATTCACATTCTTGCCGAGAGTTAGAGGAGAGGAACATTATCCCTCTTACGTCTGTACATTAAACATAAGTTACCGCCAGCTGCCAGTTAACATAAGACAGCTAGCTTAGCTCTCTCCAAAGCTAAGTCTGCCTCTCAGCACATCTTAAACTCACTAACACCTTATTTCTCATTAGGTTTTTGTCAGTAATTAATTCCTCCTGAAACATGTCCCATTTTAGCTAAAAAAAAATTTAAATTCATAATGATATCAAACCAAAACCCTTGCTTACCTATTTTCTACTTGCACAGTGTGGTGTGATGTATGTCAGATAACAAGATGCACATAGAGGTGTGAAATAACTGAGTACAAATACTTAAGTGGGGTTTTCAGGTATCTGTACTTTACTTGAGTATTTATTTTCCTGATGACTTTTTACTTTTACTCCCTACATTTAAAACAAGTATCTGTACTTTCTACACCGTACGTTTTCAGAACAGCTCATTACTTTCCTTTCGATGCATTTGATTGAATTATTTATTATTTTTATTTTGCATCGTTGCATGCTGGTTCCAAATGTCATCCTAAATGGACGGGACAATAACACGTAGAAAAGACGATTCCTTGGTGTATTCATTAGTGCATATCACGTACGACACATTGTAACGAAACAAAAACGACGTAAAAGATGTGACAAAACAAAAAATGACGTAAAAAGATTAACAGGACAAAAAAGACATATGACGAAACATACAGACAGTTGTTAGAAATGTCCTTCAGCATGTACTTTTTCACTTTTAATTGAGTAAAGAAGTTGAATCAGTGTTTATAACTTTATTGTCAGCTACAGACTTTTCATCTTTAAGTTAGTTACTTCACTTTTCGCAGTTAACTTGGTACATATTGTTGACAGTATTTTCCATTTGTTCCATTTGTACATGGTGTTTTGGAGCGTTTGGATAATCAGTGTCCTAGATAACCATTGGCAACGTTAGCTAGCCATCATCATCTTTGTTCAAAAGCGACAGAAATAAAATAAGACTCACCAAAACTGTTTTGGCTCATCTTCATACTGTTCCAACAATCACAGGCTCCGGTTTGGTTGAAATAAACCATCAATTCACTGAGACGAATAAAAATATCTCTGGGAGTGGAGCGAGAGGGAGTTCGGACATCAGAGAAGCTGAGGGGAGAAACGGCATGGAGAGCTAGAATATTTTCACATCTCTCTTGGTGAATAAGGTGTTTTTGACCAAACAACCAGAGCTGGTGATTGTTAGAACAGTGGAAAGACGAGACAAGACATTTTTGGACATTTTGTTTTGCTTCTGTTAAGTTTGTGTAATGGTGACGATGCTAGCTAGCTGGCTAATGATTGTAACAATTATCTAAGACACTGAGGCATGATCAAAATGCTTAGAAATACTATACAAAATGAAAGGTAAATACTCTGAACAATATGATGAAAAATCACTTTGTTTGTAGACAAATGTTGGCCTTGACAGGAAGTAAACTGACATGCAGCTCGCCTACGTCACACTAAATTGTGCAAGTAGAGAATAGAAATCAGCCAACAATTACACTTCAGTTTTTGTACAGATTAAAGAAACAAGACAACATGTTAATAAATGAGCTTTAGAAGTGCTGGTAGGTGATTTCTGTTACATTCGGACAGAGCTGTTGTTCCTGCGCCTCATCTTTATGCTAAGCTAGGCTAAATGGCTGCAGTATGTAGCTTAAAGTTTTACATCTGAACACATTACATGTTAGAACAGTTGCTGAAAACGTGAAAAGACTGAGAACTATGTAGTACTGAATTGTAGGAATTAGACCGTTGAACTGGTGTTGACTATTTCTGTGTTCAGGATTTTTTGGGCGGACCTGAAACATGGCTCAATGACATGCCGGAGCCTTGGTGCTCCAACACTATATACGCTCCATGAATGCACAAATGATACCTGTCAGACCATTGCCGGTCAATAATGGTCAGTTACAAACACACTTTTAAGTGACTCTCAGTTCAGATCAGCCCAGCAGTTCACTTCAGCTCACTTCAGTTCCAACAACACAACACAGAAGAAAAAAATCACCATCCTGTCACCAGCATTCACCAGTTTTCTTGTATTTTGAATTTCTTTTCAGATACGAACACAATTTATAAGTGGTCCAGTCCTGTCATAGGAGGCCTGTGCAGTTAGTCTGCTGTTATCCACACCGAAGTGTTTTATTAATGACTGTGTATTTCATTAGCTTGAAGACATTTTGATATTGAAAAATAAATTGCCATTCATAATTATGTCAACATCATCTGGTTTCACTGCATTTCAAATTATAATTGTAAATTTACACATTAAGCCTGTCATCATTAATTTAATTTAATATTCTGTCCTCCGTCTCTGTGATGGAAACTTCCCCTTGATCCCCTCCTCCAGCTGCAGTCATCAATTGCCCTTCTTTGGCGAGATGTTTTTTTTTTCTTTGAAGCCATTTTCACTTCGAGACATTTCTTCTTTGTTTCAGTGAGAAGGACCCTCAG
The DNA here is from genome assembly GCA_027495735.1 of Lutjanus campechanus. NCBI lineage: Eukaryota > Metazoa > Chordata > Actinopteri > Lutjaniformes > Lutjanidae > Lutjanus > Lutjanus campechanus. Next base: position 99 of record JAJHUR010077398.1, on the reverse strand, counting down.
GTAACACGGCGTATTCAGCACTCGCTTTTCCTGTTTCTTTGCTGTAACAGGTCTCATAATTCCACCGCTGACACCATTAAAATGACAGTCTTTTTTTTT
>JAJHUR010077392.1:0-25574 GCA_027495735.1 Lutjanus campechanus | reverse complement strand
GTTGTCTTTCATAATGTTTTGTATTCATAGCAGGTGTAATGGGCTGGTTCCAGATTGACTTGTGATTTCATCTGCATCTGGACCTCGGTCCCGACTTTGAGGAGCCTTGTACACAGTATGTCTACATCTTAAAAAAAAGAGTGCATAACTCTGTTTTTTTATTTTCTGAATTATCCATTTTTGTCTATAAAATATCAGAAAAAAATGTCTGTTTCTCACAGACTGAAAGTGTCTTCAAATGTCTTGTTTCTTTTGTTTCTTTTCTGCACTCTAAAACTAAGATATTTCGTTTGCTAAGGCAAGAACAAAGCATCATATTCTCACATTTGAGAAGCTGGAACCAGGGAAACTTTGCCATTTCAGTAATTTATGTAAAAGTGCAGTCCTCCCCGCCATTCCTTGGATTTTGGCTCCACTGAGGTTGCAGACAAATTACTTTTCAGTTCAGTTATTGTAATGTTATTGTGTCAACGTCTGCGCAGGATTTGGCCCTTGTGAGGCCGTCTTTCACTGTACCATAAAAGTGGAGCACCAACGCCACACAGTGACAACATGGCCTGTTCTCTGCGCCTCTGCCAGCGCTGGTAGTCACTGCTGTTTCTCAGCTTACTTTGTTCTATCCGTTAATGAGCTGCTAAGCCCCTTCTTGAGTCAAACTGTGTGACTTCAGCCACTGCAGCTGTGCTGTGGAATGAGCCTGATGAGGGGCTGCAAAGAGCACACACACGAAGGCACACACGACACACACACATACACACACACACACACTGCAGTTCTGCACATGCAAGCAGATTGGAAAACAAGGTTTCCCTTGTTGAGGAGAGGGCACTTTAAAGGATCCCTGACTTTTGAAAACGGATACAGTTTGAGCTGTTTTACAACAGTCTTCAACCCAAATGAGAAATTCGGCACTTTAGTGTAGTGCTGACAGCCCTTAAACACACTTATCATCAAGAACTTTCTATTCTTCTTCTGTCTTGAGTGATTTTTTTAAAGTAAAACATTTACGGTTGTTGCATTTGACTTAACTTAACACCGCATGCAAAGAGGAATCAGAAGCATTTGCTTTTCTTCGCAACCAGCATCCCTTTATGTTTCCTCCTGAAAAGCACTCCACAAGCACTTTCAATTTCTATAATAACATACACAAAGGAGCAAGAAGCCTTTTTCCAAACGACCCAGATTTTGGCATCCTTGTAAATCCTCAAGGTGGAGTGCAGGAACATTTGCAGCGATCGGAGACACTTTTTTAAACTAACATGGAAATGTGTCTGGCTGCTCTGAGCGGAATATGGCTCTCGAGCCAAACTTTTCAGGGATGGAAAAGTTGACATCTCTTTCCTAATGGGAGAAGTTCCCATGGCTGTTGTAAGTATTCTTTAGACTATTTTGGCTACGGTGCCCCTTAACACAGCCACCGTCTTTGCACCAGCACTGTGGAAAACCAGAGCCAATACAAATGACCTCTAAACAGTATGTGATGACAAGAAACTAACTCTTCAAACTCTACTTGAGTAATGATCTTTGAATGTGACATATCAGAATAAAGATAGCACTGCTGTTCTTTGTTATTTTCTCTTTAAATGTGCATGAATGCTCCTTTTTCAGTGCAAGTTCTAGAGTCTGACAGTTACAGATATTCCACCTGGGAGCATCCCTGTTCGAGCAGCCCACAAGAACTGTTGGGGGTTAAGTGTCCTGCCCACGAGCGTCTCATGAATTGTGGTTAAGGGAAGGGAAATGATTACTTCTACATTTCCAAAAACACATTCTCCCTGCAGGTCTGGTTCCTTAGACAAAATATAGTACCTTTTTAAGAAAATTAATTTTGGATAACTCAGCGGACCCCTGGAGCCATTTTTCCCATGTTTTTACATCAAAGTGACTAATGGAGACAACAATTTTTGGTCCAGTATTGAGGGAGAGCCCTGCAACGTAATTCCCCCGGCCAACTGCACACTGTTAAAGTAAGCCTCCTAAAAGTGCTTGCTTTTGCCACTGACAGGCTCAGATTGTTATTACAATGGCTTGATTCCACCAGGCACGGCTACTTCGCGTTGCGCCTGCACCACGTCCACTGGAGCTGATTGCTGCCATTATACACAATGCTTGCTGATTTCACCAGCAGCGCTGCGCTGCGTCCCAGATGCTGCTCTCCACTCCGCTCCACTTCAAATACCTACAAAGTCTATTTTTGACAGATGCTGTGTCAGTCTGCACAGAGCACTTGGAGCACTCAGGAAGTCAGACACAGAAACACCAGAGAGACTCTGTTCAGTTTTCAAAATAAAAGACCCCATGCATTTAACTATGTAGCCTAGAGGCTCTGGGAGTAACAGATATATGTTACAGGATACCATAAAAAAGGTAACTGTGATCCATTTCAGTTTTATTATTAAAAACAAATATGTTTAGCAAAAACTGGGATTATTAGCAGGATTACAACACCACCAGGATCCCCACTGAGAGAAAGACCTTCTTTTAAAGACTAAGATACGTTTTGTTTAACCAGAAGCAGCTGTTTTGTGGCTCTTGCCAAACCAATCAGACTTTCATGGCAGAACTGTCATTTTAGCCTCGTCAACTTCATTCAAACTCGACAGAAACAAAATAAAACTCACCAAAAAACATCTTGGCTTGTTTTTCTGCTGTTTCAGCAGTCACAACTCTTTGGTTTATTTCAACCAAACCAGATTTGGTGATTGTTGGAACAGTGGAAAGATGTTGTTGATGAGTTTTATTTTGTTTCTGTTGAATTTGAATGAAGATGACGATGACAATCATAAAAATAAAGGTTTTCAGAAAATGGAGGGTTTGGTGAGAACAATAAAACAGCTGTTTCTGGTGAAATAAACAGATCTTACTCTTCAACAACATTATGGAAATGATCACTGCAGAGACAGACCTTTTTTGTTAGCCACTCTTAACAATCTGGGCCGGTCAGTAGCAAAACAAGCACTTTCAGTGAATGTACTTTGATGGTGTGCAGTTACCTGGAGGGATTAAGATGCAGTTGTCTTCCTCAATACAGGACTAGTTTAAAAATAGGGTCCAGGTTGAAAAAGTTACCCATTACAGAACAAAGCTATTTTCCTCATTTACCACCTGAATGTCATAAATAAAATGAACCAAAGTCTGCTGGCTGCCACACAGGAAATAGTTTTAATGGTTTCTCTGTGATGACAAGAAACACATAAATGGCACGGACACGGCCAAGTGAATGAACTCAGGGTGAAAGAATGTTCTAGAGTCTGACAAGAAGGAACAACAAAGGAGAGAAATGACCCGAACAAACAAATCAAAAGGAAGATCTGCATCTCATCCGTTTTTTTTTTTTTTCAATCTGTTGTGTTCAAAGTTCAAACAAATCACTCTAGCCGTCACCTTGATATCCTTACAGCATCCATCTGTAATGTTGCTGTGAAAGCATGCATCTGCAAATCACGTGCAGGCTTAAACACTCACAGAAAAGTCTAATGGGAAGGAACAAAGTGGGCAACTGTCCAACGGCAAATTTAGTTTCACCTCCACTGACATTCAGGCTTAATGTAATTTGCTGGGAATCACTCACACACTCACGGTGGAGCGAGTTTCTGTTTCCTCACAACATCAGCAGCAAGGAATTCCAAGGCCAATGCATTGAAAGGTCACAGCCGTTAATGTCCTCCAAAACCAAATAAATTCAGAATTTTGGCAGCAATACATAAGAGATGTGAGCCTCACAAGCTGCTACAGAGCATGGTAGACAATTGAAAGAGACACTGTTCTACGTACGACTGACATTTCTTTAAAGTTGTGACCGTGATATGATGTGACAGTTTGGGAAAGTTATGCTCTTTGTGCTCTGTGTTTGCTGCCGGCAAGACCTTCTGCCACAGCGGGGAGAGTTTATATAACAGTGACAGCAATCACATTTACCATCTACAACATTTGTTTTCATTTTTCATTCCTGAAGGCAAAGACAAGGATGTGCCTAACTCACAATTACTCTGTTTATAAGAGCCTAATCACAAAGCGCCAGAAAACCAACGCTGTCACAATACAAGACAAACAGCGACCTGTGGATCTCCTAAACTGAACCTCCTGCTCATCAATACCAGCAGCCGCACAAAAAGGCTGTGTTCTTTTTCCTATTTTTATAAGCCACGGTTCATTCACGGTTCAGGATTTTATTGAGAAAAGGTGCCCAGTGTAGCCTGGAATCACCAGACTAATTCACAAGTCTGGATTCTCTCAGTTCATTTTCAGTTTTCAAGGGGCGTTATGAGGCAATAGGGTCTGGACGCAAATTTGTAGACCTTCAACCAATCAGAGCACCGAAACGTGTGACGTAGTACTGAGTGAAACATGTGAGTTGGGGCAGTGTTTGGTCCGTATTAAAGCTGGAAAAAAACACCAGCCAGTGTCAAGCATTCTCGAACTACAGCTAAAAGTGCACTGAAATGTGTTTCTGAAAACATCTGAGTTGAGAAATAGACAATGTAGTGACAGAATCTTGATTCATATTCGATCAGCACTACGTAGTATGACAGTTTTATCTGCGTTTCTTTATTTCACTTGAAAGGATTCCAGCACCAGGTGGGACGTGCAACAAATATTTAAAAACAGGTTCGACTGTTTGTTCCCTGACCCCAGAGATGGGGAGCATAGATATAAAACACTAGATGAAATGTGTCATACACACCATTTCCAGCCGGTATTAAAATAGGATCTGGGTCCAGATACGTTATCCAGATTCTTGTATGTTTTTGCGTTTACACCTACCTAAGATCCGAACACAAAGCAAGCCAGACTACCTCCAGATGTGGTCAGGCAGATCTGATCACATTCCAATCACGAAGCTTTTACACCTTTCATTAACGTGCATTTTTTCCTTATCTGAATCATGAATCTGTATACAGGTCACATTTTAAAACCAGGGGCGAAACAAGGGGGGCGATAATAACTTGGCACTATTTAGGCACCGAGACTGTTTTAAACAAATCATTTCAGCAGTGATATTGGAGGAAACCCAAACTATACCCAACCCTAGTGGCCAGGTGCAAATTAAACATGAACTTGCAGATTCGTCTGGTTCCCAGGATATACCCAATGTGCCCAGTTTTAATGAACAAAGGTATGTTACTAGTTCATAAGTTAATCAGTCAAATGGTCAGGTAAAAGAGGTTCTATGGCTTTCCCCGTCCAACAAAATCCAACAGGTTATACAACATGTAGCTGTTGCAGCACTTAACAGCAGCAGAGGCTGTAAACATACACACTGCTTTCTGTCATTCTGCTGACTCAGGCTAAAATCTGCCAGAACGAGAGTGGCTGTCATCCTGAGCGTCAGCTATGGGGCATAATTCACCTAATCAGCCCCACTGAGAAAACACATGTGAAACAGCACACGGTGCAATTAGTGCGCCTTGGCGAGGAAAGTGTCCAAGCGCACCGAACATACAGCACACAACGGAGCCAACGTGCAGGCATATACATGACGTAAGGCATGCAAGTCCATTTGCACTCTTGACATATAAATTCACACAGAAACACAAACAAATATAGTGTAGATGAAGGGTCAACAACATAATGCTCTGTAATTACATCAGTATGAGCAGCCATCAGTGTTAATAGAGCGTACACATGTGCTTTGTCTCTCTGGGGAAAAGGCAACGAAACTAAACAGGTCTGAGTACACTGTGTACAAAATACCTACATTCTCTATCTCTCTTAATTGCTAATTCTCCTTTCCCTCCATTACTTTTTAACTATTTATTTTATTTCCTTAATTATTTACTGTTGACTTTTTATTCCTTTATTTTCCTTTTTCGCTCGCCTAGAGACCTAAATCCCTAATTAAATTTGCTCAAATTGGCCAGCTTTACTCAGACACCGGTGGTGAAATCAGCCTGAAAGACTTTCCCAAACAGGAAATTGCAGCCTTGTGAAAGATTAATTCCTGCTTTTTACCAACTTCATATGTGTTGACTATTTAAAATGGGAAAGCACGGTGGAGAGGAAGTGGTTAGACCGTCTCACGGGATAATAATCTCCATTTAGGGTTATTATTGAAAATAAAGTCTCGTTAACTGTCAGCATAAAAAGATCATATTTTGGCTTGATGTGAGCCGACTGTATTAACAATCTCTGCTTTTACTATTTCCTCTGGATTGGATTCAAAGCTTATCAGTCACCAGGTTGCACAATCCAAGCTCAATCTTGCTTTTGTTTTTCTTTCTTCCAGTTTTGCCTCTTTATTTCTTTACTTTATTTTTCTTTCTGTCCCTTCTGTCCCTCTTAACCTCGCTCTTTTAAACTGCATCTTTTACCCTGTTTGACTTCACCAGCTGCCATCTAACAGCTGAGGTTTAGCCTGGCGCAACAGAGCTGACAACATTCTTGATTTTAAGCGCCACAAACTGAACTTGTGATGGAAACTTCTCCCCACAACCAGCAGTGAGGCAGCAGGACCACCACACAGCTAAACTCTGGTGGTTGTGGCGCTGCATCTCATTTCACATCTCCCAACGCGATTGGTTTTGTCTCGGAACGATGGCTCTAAAAACCACCCATCTCTATTAATGGCACTCATGAGTTCAAATGATCACACAAAGCCAGTCACACACAAACATAAAGCGAGACCCAAGTGATGCACACACCACACACAGGCACGTAATCCCTCCCAGCTGTACGGTCTGATGGGGAGCATGTCCCGGAGACAGATTGCAGATCTGAACCCTCCGCCAGTCATCAATCTGACTTGATAAGTGGTGCCGGAGACAGAACACAGAAGAGGATGCAACCCGAGGGGGAAGTCTTAATTAAGTGTGTGCCGTGCGTACGTGTGTTTGCAAATTTATGATTGTCATTTATGGGGATGTGTGGGTTTGTGGTGTAGCCATTCATGAGACCAAAGAAGCATGGAGTCTCTGCAGGAAATGGAAATCTCCTGCCTGTGTTTATGTATGCTTAAACATATGCTCAGCTGGATTCCTCCAAAAAATAATGTATAGATCCAAAAATAATCTTTCTCAATCTTATGACACACTAGAAGTGTGCAGCTGCAGGTCTATGCATCTGATCAACTGAGGGCGGGGCTGTACAAACTAACCACCATGAAACAATCAGGAAATCAAGTCTTATTTCTCTGATACATGGCTTTGTTCTTGCTAACGGTGCTCCCTCTCTTCATTCACTTTCTAGCTCACTCCTTCGTTGCTATCCTGCATAGCATACCTTCAAGTGTGTATATATTTATGCATATTAATCTGTGGGTGTATTAAAATTAATAAGACAATGAAATGCTGCTGTAGGCATAGACTGGTTTTCTGTCTCCTGTCTTTACTGTCACTCGTTTTCATTAGAAACAATGGTAGGAAAAACATGTTCCAACTTGCAAAATATCTCTTAACATCTTTCTTTTTGCACAAAGACATGATGCATAGATGACAAAGACTGAACATCATCTTCATGAACACAATACAGTACAATAAGACACCAATCAGTACAACAGCAATAAATTATTGGCGTAGTTTTGTCCTCATCTTCTTTCCATATTCATGTGCGTTCTTCTCTTGTGGCTGGTATCCAGACACAAAGTCTAGGCGGTCACCCAACCACACAGACAGATTACATTCATCTCTCTCTTTTATGTTTTTCTTTGTAGAAATCCGCAAATCCTTAAGTCACGTTCAGTCATATAGACCTTGTGGTGAGAATTAGACTTAATGCTTTGACTGCCAACATATGATATTGCTCATGTGAATCTTCAAGAAGAGACATCTTTGTTGGGTCCAGTATACCTCTGCCAAGCCAGATGTAAATGGAGCATCAAAAGGAATGCAGAAACAAGTTGAAATCATCATTCAGTTCCTTAACTTCACTGCCTTTTATGCATTTATGATTTCTAGATAATGTTTGTGAAGACCATGAGAGATAATAGCACACAGATGGCCCGTGTTGACAGATACTTTGCATCTGGTCGATGACAACAGTTATTTCCTCAAATCATTTTAGTGAGTTACTGCTGTCAAAGACATTAAATAGGATGGTGGAGTTGGTTTGCCATTAATCATGGCCCGATGGCTGGTGGCCACAAATATTCCATGTGGCCACCAAGTTTTACACCCATACTGCAAAAACTGGCCAACACAATGTTGCAAACTTCCTAATTCCTTCGTGCTTTTTAGTTTAACAGTCTACAAAAACAGCAAACAGTACTCATCACTGGTTAGCTAAAGATATATAAGAGCTACTGGTTTATTAAATCTATTCAAACTGCAAATGAGATCGTTCAGAAAAAAACAGAGACTCAAAAAACAGATATAAACTGCTGTGTGTGCTGCCAGTTTCCTCAACTATCCAAGAAGTCTGGCTAATTTTTCATTAGAAACAATTGGCTACAGAAATAAAACTGACTTGCTGAACGGTGAGATGTTTGTGCTCCTGTGCGAGATTCAAAGGAAAGCACCGCAAGGAGGAATGAGTTATAATTTTCTGAGACCTTGTCTGACCCTGCCTTCAAGGTTGACCTTTGATCTTTGCAGGTTGTCCACCGTGTTCTTCAACTCTGTGATCTGTAAATGGTCTGGACAGGGTAAACAATACATAAATCCATCTGAAGCACAGTTGTTTACCTTTCTGTAGGCTACTATTTCAGAGATTAATTTTAGTTTTCTGAACTATTAGAAAAAAAATTGAAGTGAAAAAGTGAGATTTTGAATTTTGTGTCAAATATGCCACAGCGGTATTCAAAGCAGATGTTTCACATAACAGAGATCTCCAATTCATCAAATAATGTTACCACATCTCTACACTCTGCTGACTTTTCTGACCACAGAAGCTTTATCAAAGCCCGACAGTCCGTGTCTGCGGTGTTTTAAAATGTGCCAAGTCAGGTATTTGTGCTTAACTTTTATCTGTCTCTGACATCTTTGAATGCAACTTTATGTTCTCAATCAAGATCACTTGGAATTTTGATTTTACCTTTTTTAAGTTCATGCCAAGAAACAAAATGCCAGAATCTGTTTTTTGTTAAGATGGTGGTCTGTCTTACCGATGTTACACAGTTTTCGGACACACACAATTAATTACTTGCCCACCAGCACCACAGTCTAAGCATATTATCAATACTTTATTTGTAGCCATCAGTTAGGTGGTTTATGTCCATTATTTCAAACATAACTTTGCAAGTGACACTGACTGAGACGTCTAAAAGCAAATGGTGTCGACACAAACAATGCTGTGTAAAATTCAAAGGCATGAGAGTGAGTGGAAGAGCTCTGGTCTGATTTAGTGCGTTATCAATTCTCCGCTCAGCACCTCCTCACCTCTTGCATACGGGCACTCATTTGTCTCAGCCCCTTGACCAAAACATTTTTCAGTTTCTGTCAATACTGATTGATGACAGGGTGTCTGGGTCAAGCTTTAATAAATCTTCACCCGTGAACAACACAAAACTAAAAAACAAACAAATCATGGTCATAAGTCCTGCTGACACCTTGCATGGTTATAAAACTGCTTAGAGAACTGACCCCACCGGGTTGTGTTGTGCAACAACAATCTCCCTGACCCATGATGCATCACAGCGAAGAGGTAAGACATTTTATCGCCATGACAACATATTAAAGATGAGATTGAGGGCTGGAGAGGAAGATTAAAAGGACAAAGCTGTGGTTTAGAAAGGCATCGGGAAGTGTTGTCTCTGTTGACTCTAAATGCCTCTCAGTGAAAGGGCAGAAACTGGCACAGGCAGCGAGCACACAGAGAACGTTGTGACGTCTCTACATATGGCATCCATTGAAGAAATAAAGGCTGAAACCCTGAGACTTGGCTGAGGCCGATTCTATGATTCACCCTCAGAAAAAAAAGGACTTTACAATTAAACGTGGCCTTTTAATTGCATTAATATGTCTCAAAATTAAGTAGAAGACTTAAAAATAAATGGTAACAACCTCAATATTATAAAACCACAAAACTGCAAAGCTCACGACCAAGTATTTTATGAGTGATGGTGTAATCCCAGAGAGTTAAAAAGTAACAGGGCGGTGTTTTCTGTTTAGTGTGCCTCTTTTGTTTTACAGAGGAAATTCTAATTGTGCGTGCTAAAGCAGACGGAGAAACCTCAGATGCAGCAGATCGGCACTGACGACCACACACAGACGCACACTCAGATGTCTGAGGCGCTGATTTCTAACCGGTGTGCCACAGCACACAAGAGCACCTTCACACAGCAGAACACTGCTGCCGCGCCAGACAAAGAAAACTAAACCAGTATCACGTCGTAACATTAAAACACATTATTTATCATGTTATATCTTGAAACGTGGGCCTAGCACAGCTTTATCGTTCTAAATATATAGTATTAGAATATATACTGTATGGTGATTGTTTTTTAGACAGCATTTTATGCATATGTGATCATTTTTCTTAATTCAAGTTGCTCTTTTTGTTTTTGTTTTTAAATTCTGAATTATTCCCCGTGATTTAGAACAAAGGAAAGCTGAATTCTGAATTATTAAAAATACCACTGAATGTTTACTGTTTCAGATTTTATATATATAGTATATATTATAGTATGTAGTATAAAAAATATTGTTCAATATATCAATAGCAGAATCAGTATCAGTATAGGCCTAACAGTCTAGTATCAGTTGTTATAGAAATATAATAGAAATATATAAAACATTTTTATAACTTTATAACGTCACATCAAAACAATATAAGTTACCATGTTATGACAAGTAAACTTTCTTATCTCAATGTGGTACGTTTGTATGTCGCAATAACATGAAATTATCTCATTATAACAGTCAACGTTCACATTTATGTTATCACATTATAATGTGAAACCAGTTATGTTAAGTGTACAAGTTTTCACGTTATAAATTGAAACTTTTCACGTTCTAACATGATAAATAATATAATGTTATAAAAGAAAAGATTATCAGTTTGTATGTAATATGAGAAGACTGTATGATACGTTAGGTGTTATACTGTGAAAAACATTTGTGTTGTGAAAATTAAAAATTCAAGTTGTTCTTTAAGGAAAATAAAATTATTTTAGCCTTTCAAGGTTTCCAAAACAGTTGGCCATGAGCTCAGCATGTGCTTGTTGTCAGGTTGACACAGAATACCAGGTTCATCAAAACAAGCTCAGGTTTCACACAGAATGATTCTATATCTGCAGGAAATTAACACAGTTTAACATGTATATTATTTTATAATGCTTTACATAGTGCTTTAAATTATGGTGTGTCCTGGATTTTTTTTTGGAAAATGTGTTGTGGCATAGAAAATGTTGTGAAACACTGGTCTAAGGTGGTCTTCTTGATAAATGACTTCCCCCAACACATACCCATCAGAGGCAGGGGGCAGAGGGCCCTGACAGCCTGACCTTCAGCCCCGCAGCCTGTAATTCAGATTCCCTAAACACTTGTCTGCTTCAGACACATATAAAAACCACACAGGCCTCCATGTCACTCAAAATTCTTGTTGTTTTATCGCTACTTCCATCCCTTGCTTCTATCTTTAAGCCCTTTCCTCCAGTGCAGATGCATGGACATGGTCACCAGTGCAGGAGCCTTTCAGTAAATGCTTCAACACTACACACCAGGTTTGTCTGGGAGCGGAGGGAGCAGGAAGCATTGACAGAGAGCCATGAGAGGATGAGAAAACCTAAAAAATGAAAAGAAGACAGCTCAACACACTGCACACAGGTACAACGTATTCTTGCATACCCCGAGAGCCATTTTGACCATGATCACAGAAAGCATTGCAGAGATTTGGCTCTTTGCCGTAAGAGAAAAAAAAATCTGCATTAAGTAAGGTACTTTTCTGACAGACCCGAAATGTTAAAATTGTTCAACTGCTCTTTAAAAAAACTGACGAATCTTCCCCCACAGCGACCCACAAGCTCATCTCCTTTTGTAAACATACATACTGTACGTACTGTCACTGAAAACTTCCTGCTCATGTATGGCTGTAAACTTGTGGTCCTGTAATAATAAGATCATTAAACTTTTACAAGGATGTAAATTTGCACTGTTTGGTCTTTTCCAGTACGGTAAAACTGGCCCAGTAGACAGAATTTAATGGACGCAACAATAATTGACTTTTTTGGCAACAACACTGGCATATTATCACCTTATAAAGATGTTGGTGAACGTGTTAGCAAACAGTTTCCTATTTAAATGTCCAGGAGATACAGAAAAACATCAGTCTTCAGTTGTGTCTTTGGACAAATATGTGAGTCCCCAGCAAATATGAGTCGGATGGTGATATTGTGCTCTAACCAAAAATGGTCCCTGCTGGACGCCAAAGACCGCAATGTGGTTATGAGGTGGATGGCTAAATGGTGATGTTGTGTCCACATCTAGTGAAACCAGGACATCTTAATCATAGGATTGCTACGAATAAAGCAAATGCACGCTACTTTGTTTTTTATGCAACATTGATTGATATCTTATTTGGTTGGGAAATGGTTGTGATCAGACAGCCGCATGACGTCCAATCCATGCACAAAGGCGTCCAATTTTAAATATATAAAACATGTTTCTGCCATTTATGCATATCTACATGTAAATTACAATTAAGTCTCATCGTTTTAAGCCTGTGGTGTTTGTAAAAGCCAAAAATCTTGATCCAAACCTTGTGTCTTTGTGTCTTTAATCACACATGGGAGAAGTCTGTCTTCAAGGCTTTCTGCCAGAAAGTGTGGTGACATAGTATAAAGAGTGACAAGGTCCACTGGGGTTCAAGTCCTGTGTGAAGCCAAATTGAAACTTTTTTTTTTCTTTTTTTAGCTGACTCATTATTTTCAGCTGCTGAATGCACACTGTGTACATGAACTTGAGCAGAATAGCTGAATAGTAGTGATTGTAGTAACAAAATATTTTGACGTTGCTAGGACGGCCAGGTGATGGCCATGCTAATGTTCCAGACATCAGCAGAGCTTGCACTTTGTAACTTTTTTGAACCACGGTTGGGCGTCCAAACAACGATCATTCAACATCTCAATATTTGCTGGGTCCATTTTCCACTCTGATTTTTACCTCTGTTTAGCTCTTGCTGGGGGAAATATCTGGCTCTTTAGCAGCCTTACTATATTCACCAGCTAGTTGCTAACTTTGTTTGACTGCCTTTAGGAAGGTAGCGTGCAGTGGGTTTATCAAAGCATTTTTATGGAAAACAGCTGCCTGCTGTGTCACAGCTGAGGTTGGAAATGTGGTTGATGAGACCGGTGAGAGTGAACCAAAACGCTGGGGACACTAAGACCAAATGAAAGAGCTCGAAGATGCTAAAAGCCCTGCAAGTGGGTTTGTCACAATGAGTGACTGAAAATAGTCATTTGATGGACTGATAAATATTGATTAGTATAACTTTAAGAATTCAAATCTATGAATGAAAAAAAATAAGCATGGTTACAAAAACAAGAGATGGGGTTACCCCTGCTACTCTGCTGACCTGCACATTCACCCCTGTGCATGATGTGTTAGAGTATCATTCAATTTAAATAAATACCTGCATGTAATGAAGATAATAATAGTTCAAAATATGTCCTCTATTTCTATGGTAAGATGGTTAACGGTTTGAAAGTAAATGTCACTCTGAACACAGCAGCCAAGCTGGGGAAACCTAACATATGTTTCAACTGAAATGTACATAAACAGCTTACACAGTAAAGAAAATGAGGTCATGCCATACCAAACCATGGGAATGTTCAACTTTGGCACCACATCTATATGGATGTAAGTCTAATGTGTTCCAAATGAGTCCACCAGACCCTGAAAGTATGACGTAAAACAGTGAAATCAAATGAAGCTATGCTGAAAGTCTTTTGGGAAAATGTTTTCTTAATAATAATGTCTAGACATCGATATGTAGACTCTAAATTGACTATAAAAATGCTGATTTGAGGAAAGCCTTCATTGAAGGGGCAACAGTAAAAGTGCTGAGGTTGCTGCTTATTATTATGAGTAATAAAGTACGAAAAATGCTGACTGGCAAATACTAATATACAACATGGTGCATATATGTCTGCAGCTGGTATAGCTGCCAATGAGCAGCTGGAAACAATCCACTTGGATTCCAGGGTAGTGATTGTGAAAGAGTGCTTTGGGACCCACAGTTTTGTTGTAGAAGCATAAAAATGGGTCAGCATGCTATTCATGACTATATTACAAAATCTGAATGTGTTATGTGACTCCAGCCATCTCCATCCACTACGCTGTTACAGCTATTGCCAAAACAAACTGCAAGAACAGCGTTTAAAAAGCTGCTCCGCAAGCAACAAAAGGCCAGCAGTGGCAGCTGTTATCAAAATCACCTGCTTGCTTCGGGGTGCTCAGCAGTTTCAGATAAATGGACTTGGAGTGACTGGCTGCTTATGCTGTGGACACATGGTACGAGTTAGGGACAGGTCAGGTAAACATGTCTGCTCCAGAACAGGAAAAACACATCTTAGACATGCAGCAAACACGGTGCAAGTTCTATAAACATACAGAGGGGAATGATCAGATTCCTTTGTGAAGTGAACTGCTTCAAAAGACGGTTCTGTTTTAACTTGTCACATCTAAAATAACACTGAGAGACAAACTATGAAATTATAGTCTAAACTTGAAAACTGGAGCACAATGCGTAAGGGGACGGGAAGTTTAAAGAGGTCTGATTTAAAGATCTAATGCGTGAGGATGCAAGTTCAAATGGGGCCGAGTTGGTTGGTGGCATGTTATTTCAGGTACTCGTGAGATGGTGAAATAGGATCAGACACCACAACATTCACAATACTTCACGGTGGTTTATAATACTATGAACATAGGTAGGACCAAGTTATTGTTTAGCAAATCACAAGTAAAGTCTCAATCAGGTCCCATGTCAAGTCAGACTGTACTCATTTCCAACACATCAGATACCAACTTGTGTCACCGCGACTCAGCAACTCATGCAGACGTGTGCGGTACCCACTTGACTTGAATGTAAAGCCATCAGCGGCTGTATGAGACGCACTGGGCTGTCGACAAAGTATGAAAAGAGAGAAAGTCCATGTCCGGAAGAGGTGGGGTGGATGGATGGTTCAATCAAACACAAGACTTCAACCCAGGAGACCAGGGTTCGTGTCCAATGTGAAACCAAAATGTGATTAAAAGTTGTAACGCACATACCATGCATCACGTGATTTTTGTAATGCAAGTATGTATATAAGTACAAACTGTATATAAGTAAGTATGTGACCAATGTACATAAAGTCACGTACGTGGACTTGTCCTAAACCTGCCCAAGAAGTTTTTGTGTCTAAACCTGCACAAAACAACAAACATTTCACAACATTAGACATGTGTTAAAAGAGTCTGATACAGCCGGTGAACGGTACCTTGTGTGTCTGTGTGAGACGGTGAGGGGCAACGACAAAACGTCAGTATCTGATGAATTGGGATGAAAATGGGTTGGTCAATTCCCAGGTTAAAACAGGCGAGTTTGGAGTCAATGCACTCTTCACCAAAAGTAATGCCATATTAACAACAAAACCTTTTACGTTCTTTGTGCAACTTCAGAAGTCAAATGAAGTTGGAATTTGTTGCATCTCTGTCTGTCTGCACATTTTGCATACTGCATAGTTTTTGTATATAAACAGAATTATATTTGATATATTTTTTTTCCAACTGGCATTCAGTAACATAACATTAGATCTTGGTTCTCTCCTTCAACTTGACTGGATGTTGTCGGATTGGTTGAAACAAAGATGATCCAGGCAATTAAATACCCACAGTGAATAGCATTAATGTTAGTCAGGTCAAAAGGCATGGAAGTTCAAGTGAAGTTCCATGTCGTTGTTAAAGTCCAAGTCGAGTTGCATCTTTTGAGTTTGTCAAGTTGAGTCTAAAATCATCACATTTGTGACTTGAGTCTGACTCCAGCTCTAGTCATGTGACTCCAATCCACACCTTTGACTATGAGACAGGATTTTACAAGTCTAAAACAAAAGTTATCTCAGTAACAATCATTCTGTGTTTGGTCATAAGGTAAACAGAAGAAATATGGTATTCATATTATAAAGTAATCAATCCTTGAAGCCTCAACCCACTTCCAGCCATGAATCAGAGTGTTTTATACCCCTACAGCTGTTTCATCTAAAGTTCCCAATCTGTTTCTCCACTTTTTCACTACTGAAGTCTGTCCAGCGTTGATGCCTCCATGCTCAGAGGGTTACCCAAAAGATATTGGAACACAAACAAAAGATCCGCAAGAGGTCAAGAGGATATTGATGAGAGCCCAGACAGTGATGTCAATGAGCCCTGAAGGTCACAACCAGGGCGGGACCTCAGGACGAGGCTCAGAGGTTGGAAAACAAATCTGAAGCCTAGAGGGAAACAAACCCAGCACGGTGGAGAGCGCAAAGTACCAGACACGTTTGACAAATGCCCCTTGAATGGGTCATTCATGTCAGATGGTTTCATGTCAAGCAGCGCATCCAAAAGGTCAACTACCTGTGACTTCTCGTAACAGCGGCCACATCCTTTAGTCATACTAGCCTGGGCATCTCTAAATCTGTCAAATTTGTAAACAGGAACTAAATGGACAGTGTTTAAAGTGGGCCTGTAGCAGCTCTCAGGTATGTGCTGCCCTCCAAAGATGAAAGAGGGATAACCTCTGAGCACCGATTACAAAGCTAAATGGAGCTGAAACTACTGCGCTAAGAGCACCTCGGGGCACTTCAGAAGCTGCGTGTACAGTCCTAAAAATTAAAGGCTATTTTAATATTCCAGGGCAGGTCAATTAGAACATGACACACACATAGACACACATTGTAGTCTGCCACACTCTTCTCCTGTCCTCCTCTAATTCTCCAGAAAACCTCCACCTCTCTCTTTTGGCATTCCTGCCTAATAGCATCATTATTGACTCTGTCCAGCCAAACGCAGGCTCCTTGTAATCTCACACAGGCGGGGCGGTTCAGACAAAATACTGCTGCTCTGGAAAGAAGGAAACAAAGGAAGAAGGGGACGGTGGAAAAGGACGCTGAACACCAACAAAGGCAGCTCTGAGATGAGAGCCTTTGATCATGCAGAGGAGGTAGAAGCCATCCCGTCATCTCCTCTCATCACTCACCGCCAAGGGCTTTGGTCCATCTCCTTCTAACTAAAGTTGACTGGCTGGAAAAGGGTAGCAAGGCAAGCCATCAAGTCAGCGTGACCAATCTATGGAGCACGGAGCTGAAACAAACACTAGATACCAATTAAACAGAAGTAAAACTCCAAGATTGATTTCATTTTGGAACGTCAAAATCTGAGTCTGAACTTCTTGATGTGACTCACCCGCTCTCAGTTTGGCTTGTACCGTTCCTTCTATCTTTCCTTAAACACATCCAGCGCAGTCAGAAAATATTAGGACAGAGATATGTTTATATATTTTGGCTCTGTTAGGGCACTGGATTTGAAATATTTTTTACAATTACTTGTGAAGTCAATGACGATATTTGGGGGTTTGTATCTCAGACTTTTTGTAACTTTTGCCCTCTTAACAATTATTCAAAGTTCACGCAATTAGTCCATCACATTTGTACAAATGTTTGCAACACTATGAATGGTTTGCACCAGACCGTTGTGGTGAAGAGGGGCTGAGCCAAAAGGCAAAGATTTCAAATGTTCTGTTGATCGTCACCATCATGATCATAAGTTCTGGGTAGAGACCGAAACAATGAGATCCTGGATACAAGCAGCCGTGATAAGTTTCTTCCAGGTGGCTGGGCTCAGTCTTAGAGATAGGGTGATGAACTTGGACATACGGAGGGAGCTTTGAGTAGAACAGCTGCTCCTTCGCATCAAAACGAGCCAGCTGAGGTGGTTCGAGCATCTGATTAGGATGCCTCCTGGGCGCCTTCCTTTGAATTTTTTTCTGGGCAAGTCCAACTGGGAGGAGAGCTGAGGGTAGATCCAGAACTCACTGGATGGATTACAAATCCCATCTGGCCTTAGACGGCCTCAGGATCCCCCAGGATGAACTGGAAAGTGTTGCTTGGGAGAGGGTTGTCTGGAATTCCCTGTTTAGCCCGCTGCCACTGTGACCAGATCCCGGATAATCAGAGGAAAATGGATGCGGGGACTAGAATGTCTCCCAGGAAAGACCATCCAGACGTACATCATGATCCCCATTTGAACAACAATTGTTTTACGAACTAGCATACCACTCAGTGGGTTTAAGAGTGTTCACATCCATACTGGGAGAACACTGTTGGACTTTAAGCCCCATTTATAAACAGTTACGGCTAGGGTTACATTTAGGACAATGCAGAAGAATAAAAATCCAAAACATAAATACAAGACAATCATGTGAGGCAAAATAAGCAAAGACATGAAGATAGCATCTGTGATTAAGGAAGAATGCACCCTGGAAAGGGTCCAAAACTTCCAAACTGCAAAAAATATTAAATAATAACAACTGTATTTAAATTTACACTAACTTTGCTTTGCTTTCTGACAGTTAAACTTGGAGGACTGCACAGCTAAACACTATGAAAGAGGGACTGAACTGTGTGACACTTTTGATATAGATGCCAACACCCTCAAATTAAAACACTGAATCAGAACGTTAACATTACAAGTCATTGCTCAATTTGAAATCCATTATACAGCTAACACAACAAAAAAGTGTCATTGTCTTCATCTTTTCTGACAGCACTGAATGAATAATGGCTATGGTGAAAACAAGCTAGGTTCCCCACTGACCCAAGGCACTGGGCTCTGACCCATCTCAACTTCAGCTAATTAAACACTCACACAAGCATGTACAAGACACACACAAACACACCCCCTCACAGCGAGGTAGTATTTACAAGAACGAGCATGTGTGTGTACGGACGTCAGCAGACCCATGAAGAACGCAGAACCTCAGAGGGCACTGGCAACAAATATATGGATACCCACAAACGGACCTTAAAGCGCATTCTTCACACATTGTAGAGTTTATTTATATGTGGTTAATTGGAAAACAGCACAATTTTGACAGTAATTCTGGGGTAAAAGCCACATTTCACGGCTTGGGAGAAGAAGGAGTGTTGTGAAATAAAGTTTATTTGGCTGTAAACTCTCAAATAAATGTTCCATGAATCTAAAGAGTTTGATTGCAATACACCTTTGACTTCTCAGCCTAAGACCGGATTCCTTAATGATGGATCAGTCATTTTTCTTTGCAGATACGGAAGAGAGATGTTTATGTTCACAGCTGTTGTTTTAACAGTCAAGGATGGATATTGCACAACAAACTCTCTCATTAAAGCTGGGGTAGGCAGTTTATTTTTGGTGTCATTGGGCAAAAGTTTCATAATAACCTTTAAGCACAATGTAATTTAACTGGTCTGAGAGGAAACTAGACATCTGCTCCTCCTCTTGGCTCGGTTTTCAGGCTTTGCAAAGTCTTTTGTTGAGTCTCATTTCCCATATAAGTATTTGACAACCTGGGAATCAACTATCTTCAAGCCACCAATCAATAGCGTCAGTAATTTGATGACCTGGGAATGTTAGGTACGCATACGAGCGGAGCCCTCGGTCTGTACTCTGCATTAATTTTGTCTAATGTTTGTGCACATTTTCTGAAAGCTTAAAGCTCATTTATGAATCCTTTCCATGTGAAAACAGATTGGTCCATTTCAAACCATGTAATAGTCACCGCTCTCCTACTTCTATGCATCTTTTATGTTGGCATGGATGTCAAGCGATACATACACTAAAGGGCACAGCTCAAGAGTCAAATCTTACCCCAAAGAGGAATAAGAAGAGTCAAGTCAAGAAGAGTCAAACGCTGGAGACGCCGGAAAAAGGTTTGTACCTCTAGAAAAAAGGCAAAGCGGAGGCATATCTGCAATCTTTCAGAAAGCGTGCACAAATATGGACGAAATGAATGCAGATTATTGGCAGAAGGCTCTGTCTGTCTTCATATAGATCACCACTGTCGACAATGTTGCCATCGCTTTTGCCTCTTTCTCAAGAGTAAGATATTACTACACCCACCTCACCTTGTTTGTTCTTGTCAGAAACTTTTGACTCTTCTTCTTCTTCTTTGGGGTAACTTTTAACTCTGAGTGGCGCCCTCTACTGAATGTATTCCTTAACATCAATGCCAGCGTAAGGTACGCATGGAAGAATTGTTTGTTTGTTTGTTTGTTCGAAATGGACATATCTGTTTTCATATGTTAAGGAGATATAAATGAGCCTTAAGACTGCACTTTAAGTAAATGCCACTTTCAAAAGTAACCAGGGTATGAATCGGTGACAGGGCAGCCAAAATTCAATCCTACCACTGTTTCATTGGAGTGTTTTCAGACTCTAGTGTTAAATACACAACCCCTGTGCCTCAGTAAAATGACTTGTGAAGTATCCTCTTGCTTTCTTTCTTTCTCTCCCTGCAGGATGGAGGAAAGGGGGGAGGCTTCCTGACTGATCTTCCCACACACGCCTGACCCCAATATCCAGGCATCCTCCTGACACTCTCGCTTCACACACACAGACAAGCACACAAAAAGCCCGAGAGGAACACAGATACACAAACACACACTCTAATGTTTACCGTGTCAGATTGCAGTGTAAATAGAAGGGGAAGCTCCGGCCTGTGATTTAAAAGGAGCCAAATCAAACAGGAGGGACTGCGTTATCGCGCTGGGTCGGATGGAACGCGGAGAAAATGGATCTGTGTCAGACTGAAACAAAACCTAAATAAAGGTTCTTGTGAAAACAAAACGGATCCTCTCTGAGGGTCTGGAATATTGTCGGAGAAAGACAAAAAGAGAGACAAGAGAGACGGGCAGAACAACATTTGGGGAAATGTTCAGCTACCCCTGCTTGCAGTGTGCTGTGCTAATCATTCCTCTATTCCCCCGAGGGGTTTGGAGAACACATTCTGACATCCTCGTAAACATTTTAAGAAGCAAACGAGCGTCACTTCGTGGTGAGGGACAAACACAAAGAGTTCGTAAAGAGAAGTCAACACCAAAGTTCTGAATCAAGCTGTTGCAGCTTCGGGTTACTGTGAGAGGAGAATCCTATAATTACTTCCTAGCGAGGGTAACATTTGCTATGAATCAAGCCTTGAAGTTAGATAGCGGTTGTAATCACATTATTCTTTCACTACTGTTGCTTTGTCCAAGATACAATGCATCACAGCTCTTTTATCATCTGCTAATGATCTACAATTTTCTTTTCCCCCCAGAGGCGCACAGTAATGAATTCATCATTTGTTACACTTTGTGTACACTGAGCATATTTCTTCCTCAGATATAATTATTATTCTAGGCACAGAGCTGCAGCTTAAATCTATGATTGAGGAATTGGGCTTCATAAGAATTTGTGACATGCTGAAGTTTAGCAGAGGAGAACAAACATCTGGAATAGGAATCTGTCAGATCACCTCTGACGATTCATCTTGTTCCTTCTTTCTCAGATCTCTTGGACCAGTTTGTTTCTGCAGTTGCTAAGCTTCTTAAAGTTAAACTAAGCACATTTTAAACACAAATATCATGAATTAATGAGGGGGAAGCACATATATTTGGCAGTGTACTATACAAACACTACAAAACTGTGGTAAGAAATGATTGGAGTAAGTTGTACCCTAAAATGCTTAAAGACAACTGTTGACTTAAGATGTTCTGACACCATTTTTTCCTTTCACATACCAATTCTGATACCTAAACTTTGCATATCAGATCATAATGAGTACCAATGAGTTGCAAGCACCATACAATCATTGTTGTATGGCTTGGCTCAGATTAAACCTTTTTAAAACATCAACAAATATATACAAGAAAAGATCACAACTTCCAAAGGTCCAGTTTTGTACAGACCTTCGTATCACTCCAATACTGAAATCAGCATTTTAGACAGCATCAAAGGCATTTTCTGATACTGGTATTGGTAACAGAACAACCCCACTATTGAGTACAACAAACACAGTCTGACTTTCCTTTAGTTGTCATTTCTGCCCGTCTGTGTTGACCTTTATAAGGTCTATCTACAGTGGCGTTTCTGAAAAGAGTTCTGCAGCACACACTGTCCAGCACGTCCCCTCGGTCTTGCTGTTGATGGAGCATTTTCGTATCTATCACATCTCCAAATAAGCACACAAACCCCTGTGACATGGCATGACAGCAGCCTTTGATGCTATTTTTTACAAGCAGGTAAGTGACCTCACCTCCCTCTCAGAAAATAGCAATTACTGGTACTTTAAAATCCTTTCACAAAGTAGGGTTGTTCCAATACTGAGACCAGTATTGGAAAATACCTCAGATACTCAGGAAAATGCTGGTATTGGTAAAATTTACTAGCTCTGAAACAGAATCCTGCTGCTCCCTGCAGCGTCATGTAGGCTATTTTTTCCCCCCAGGATTGTAAAGTTGTCTTCTATGGAATTCATTCACTGTTTGTATTTGTTCATACATACAAGGTTTTAACCTGCGCCAGCGATCATATCACATCCATACAGGGTTAGTGGTGTACAGCTGACCACTACATCCACTGGTATTGTATGGGTACGCGTTATCAAAGGATATGCAAAGTTCAAGTATCAGAAAACAAAGTATCTCACCACCAAAACTTTGTAAATATTCAAAGTGTGGCCAAAACCAGCCACTGTGGACAGCTGCCCACCACAATCTTCAGTTCTGCTGAAGGTTTCTGCCTGTTAAAAGGAAGTTTTTCCTCACCACTGTTACCTTAGTGCTTGCTCATGGTGGGAACTCTTAGGTCTCATTAAATATGATCATACAGAGTTCGGGGTGCACTGAAATAACTTATGGTATGATTTGGTGCTATATAAATAAAACTGACTTGACTTGAAATAAATTTACTTGAAATGTCAACTTCAATAAAGCTGAAGGTAAATGTGCATTTTACTTGGAAAGTCTAATGGCTTTGTTTGCACTGTCATACCCCGAAACCACTGACCAGGAGGGCTCAAATCTTACCTTAATGTCAATCCTGTATTATTTAACCCTGATTTTGACATGACTTTGTGTCTGCACCTCTGAGCTACAAGTCAGGGTTACTGTTAAATTGCTGAACTCAACGATATATTGTCTAGGCATTAGCTGTTGAGAATGAGAGAGCACCCAGGAGTGATGATAATCATCAAGCTGCATTGCAAACCTAAAGCCACACACTAACCCTGGCGGAATGCTAATGATAGTGACCGCCAGGCTGAACATCTGTGTGCGGAGACAGGATCCCCCAGAGTCCCTCCTCTGGAGGTGTGAGGAACATTAGGCATTCAAAGGGCGGACTGTGAACAAACTATCACATTTCTCACTTTTCTGTGTGCTTTTGTTGTCACAGCGGAGCCAAATAATGCGAAAAGTGTGCAGAAGAAAGTTTACAAAAGAGCAAAAAATGTCATGCGTAAAAACACTTTCACTCCACATATTTTCAGTACATTACCTGGGTCATGGAAGGGGACCAAGGCGAAGTTATACAAAGGTCTCTTCGGTCTGCTCAGGGATGTCTCCAAAATCTTGGATGCACCCTCGATGACCTGGACCAGGTCGTCGTACATGGAGCCGGTCACATCAAAGACGAACGCCAGGGTGGATGCGCCCTCCGGGATGTCCTCCTTTGTGGCCCCGGTCCCTGCGTCCTGCCCGGCGGAAAACGCCACTGACAGCGCGAGGGACAGCCACACCAGTCCGCTGCCCATCTCACAGCACTGATGCTCCTCAAGCAAAGTTCTTGAGTGTTTTGTTCTCGCCAGTCGGAACCTCAGGGAGAGTCTCGAGATGAAGGTAGAGACATCGGGCTCTCAAAAAAAAAGGACTTTTCAGAACAGTTTACAAAAAGCGCAACACCAGCTACAGAAAACGTAAGAAAGGAATATCTCGTTTTCGTGCGCGTCTTTGGTCGCTTGTGCAGTTTCTGCGCTCAGAAGTCGCAGCCTCTCACCTCTCTGTGAACTAAACTTCTGCTCCCAGCAGCTGCAGCAGCGCCTGTTGTCTGCAGAGTCAGGAGCCTTGTTCAGCAGCTCTGTCATACAAAGGGGGAGAGAGAGAGAGAGAGAGAGACCACCTCTCAGCTGGTCAGAGAGGCTCCGACGCGCAAACTGCCCCATGCAGAACAGCGCTGCTCTGATTGGACGAGATGTTTTTGGGGGGACCTCGAGGGAACGTGTGCGTTATTTACCTCACTTCAGTCACGTTACAGCGTTACACAAAGAGCCACAGCGCTGGCATCGTTACCTCATGATCAAATATCTACGCTCTTATATGCACATTTTTTTTTGCACATTGGCATGAAGGGCTGCACACAGGCCTGCATGTGGGAGCTCTCATGGATTTTTTTTAAAGAAACAATGAGAATAGTAACAATTAAATACTAATTATTAGATGAACAATTAATGTCGAACTATTGTGAACCATAAACAAACCAACCATTCAGAAACAGAGAGGAAGCAACAGTTTGAAACACTGAACTTATAACAAGCTGGCATGAGACGAAAGCAGCTTGTCAGTGATTTTGAGCTCTGTGTCGCCATCTAGCGGTCGTGGTCTGACCTCACACTAACTGCATACAGCAGGAGGACACTTGGGGATTTTTATTGAGTGAGCAAATGATAATGTACTGACCTTGTCATTTGAAACGTACGTGTGCTCCACATGTTTGGATCTATTTCCCATTAATCAGTCAGTTATTTGGTCTAGAAAATGTCAGAAAATGGTGAAAAATGTTGATCAGTTTTTTGCCAAAGTCCAAATGTTCTGTCAGACAGAATTTGCAAGGCTGAAATTAGAGAGTTTTGACATTTTTCTTTAAAAATGACTAAAAACAACTAATTAATTATTAAATAGATGCAGATTAATTAATAGTAAGTTATATATAGCCTATAGTGCGTAACTTCTACATGTCCGTAAATGTCCGTTTCAGCCACTACTAGAGGAGACGACACAATGCTGATTAAGCCGATCGGCTCGCGGTATTTTTCAATATATATCATTTTTGCTTTGCTTGTCAACCGGCGACGTTCCCGCGCTGGCGCACAGAAAACGACGCGTTTTACCTCACAACAAAAAGGGACGGGGAGGAGCGGAGAGTCTCATAGCATGAGGCAGAGCGCAGGTAGAAAGAGAAAGCAACGTGGCGGAGAACCCAGAGAAGAGGCCGAAACACGGTTCAGAAGTGGATCCTACCACAAAGAAAAAGCCTGGACGTTCGGCTGAAGGACTATTAACAAAGAAGGAAAGTTTGGCGTCCCTTTTCCTCGGTGGGGGGCGGGGTACACCTGGGCATACGTCATAAGTGCCGGCTTTATTGTTGTAATAACGTAGAATTACGCTAGGGGGCGACAGAAGTTACACACTATAGCTTTAAGTGTTTTATGTTCATTGTTAGGTTCATTAGTTTGTCCAGTGGTTCCTTCCTTTGTTGCATGCAGTTTATTTATTGATTGATTTAAAGACAAAATGTTTAAATGTTAAAAAAAAAAATTGCAATCCAATAATCCACATTTTTACTAAATAGATCTGTAATCTGTTTACATATTTTTAACACAGTTGCCATTCATTTAGTAAGATCACGTTTTCTTTTTCTTTTTCTCATTTTATTTTATTTTATTTCTCTTCTTTA